>SZWC01002417.1:79484-111574 GCA_023375785.1 Penium margaritaceum
CACTGCTAGTGGAGTGCATGATTTGGGGTCGATTAACCACACCTTGCTAATGCAACACATGGATGCATGTCCTCCAAACACCTCTTACATTTCAGGTTGGGTGTCTCTGTCAAGATTCGGCCACCATCCCTTGACCGATGCCTTGTCCCCACGTCGAACGTGGACAGCAGTAAAGTTGAAAGGCTTGAAGGTGTCCATGATTGCTTTCGCAATGCCTGTAAGGCTTGGATTGTATTTCAGCATCTCCTTTTCGTACTTGCTAAAGAGAACCTGCACCACCGAAGGTGCAATTGTGAAAGAACTTCTGACTCTCTCTCTCTCTCTCTCTCTCTCTCTCTCTCTCTCTCTCTCTCTCTCTCTCTCTCTCTCTCTCTCTCTCTCTCTCACACACACACACACACACACACACACACACACACACACAAATACATCTAGGTCAAGGGGGTTGATGGCCCATATCTTGTTCCCCGTGAAGATGAAGTGGTCGGCGCCGCTGTGATGTCATGGAACACTGGCTGACTGAGTAGAATGCTGGCGAGCACCTTGGCAAAAAAACTACCTTACAAGGCCATTAAGAAGGGAGGCAGGGAGTGAAAAACACTTTATCAAGGGCTTGTATTGAACTCATGCACGGGAGGGGACAAACCCCAACCCTCTCAGTTGAAGTCTTCTCTTTTTTTTCTTTTTCTTTTTTTTTTCTGTTTTTTGTTTTTTGCTTTAAGGCTGGCCCAGGAAGAAAATCCCAGCCACTGGGCTCCCTTCTGCGAACTGCTACTCTGGTGCCTAGCCGGAGTCCCTTTAGCAAGTGAGAAAAACACGAGTCCTGAGTTGATAGACTGCAATTGAGAGGTCCAGAGCTAACACCTCACAACAAAACCTCATTATCCGTGTGCTACAGAACGGCCAATTCAGAACAGGGCAAACAATGCGGTCCTGAGAAAGAAAAAAAGCTGTTCTTTTTGAGGTAGACGGGTGCAAATGTTGGTTGAGAGATCGTAGCACAAAAAAACAGTATGACATGCGACCGCATAAGAAGAAACAGCACAAGAAGAAAACAGGAAGAACTGAGAAATTGTCAACCCAACTGCAAACGGATGGCGGCCGGATGGCCAATAGTTGGCACGAATCGCAAGATGAGCAAACCACTGACCCCCCCCCCCTCCCCCAAGCGATGCAGGGGGAGGGAGGTTGGTCTGTTAGGCTGAGCAGCAGCCATATCATGGCAGAGGATATGACAAAGAGCACCAAGCACCTTGTTCGACGGGACATTGCAGACGTCATACTTGTAGCCCTTTGGAGAAACACTCATGAGGAGCAAGGTGGCAGTGTCGTTCACGATGGTTTTCAATGGCGTTGTGTGGTTGAACACGTGCACCACCCCCACTGACTCAGCTTCGGAGATGTTGCCTGGCAGCTCGTCCAGAAACACATAATTCACAACGGATCTGCCGTGCACAAAAGCAAGCCGTTAGCCATCCCGCCGTTGAAATGGTTGGACAAAAGTTTTTGCTTACAAAACGACAAAAGCACACGCCCACTTGCACTGGGGGCGGGACAAAAATTACGCCACAATGTATCACACCCACCCAATCTTCTTCATATGACTTTCCACATCCAAAATGGTATCCATGTCGATATTGATCATGACCTTCATCATTATTACAGAATCCATTTTGACTTTAAGCCCTCCACTACCAATGGCTG
The DNA here is from genome assembly GCA_023375785.1 of Penium margaritaceum. Lineage (NCBI taxonomy): Eukaryota > Viridiplantae > Streptophyta > Zygnematophyceae > Desmidiales > Peniaceae > Penium > Penium margaritaceum. Next base: position 81,189 of record SZWC01002417.1, read on the forward strand.
CGACTAGAAACCAGCCCAGTCTTGAAACCACCATCTCGCTTTAATGTCAGTCCCGATACTGACATTGATGTAGACAGCAACATTGATACGCTATCGACTTTGAGTTTCAGATCCCTAAATGTCATCCACTTGTATGAGAACATCACTTTCCTGAGAAATGCAACAAGATTCTGTATTGTAAAACAAGTCCATCGAACCAATCTTCAGTTTTTGCTGGAAGTTGATAACATTCAGGATGCAGACATCACTTGCTGATGCGGCAGAGGGGCCCATGCCGCAAACATTGAAATGGATGTGAAGAAACATCGGTATTGAAACATTGCACTGGTGGTCATCCCACTTCAGGTGATATGCATGAGAGGAGCACTAGGGCGCCACCATGCCCTTGCAGATGCACACGAGAAGAATATGCACAAAGAGCAGCCAGGAGCTGAGCAAGAGTATGAAAATAATAGACCCTGGCAGCCACTATGTAATATTTGGAACTATTTGGATCCCAAAAACGTAATGTTCGAATACTTGCCCATTTGCCTGGGTGGGGGCACTTCAATGATCCGTCATCTGTCAAACACCTGATGCATCCACATACAACTGATAGTATCCAGAACATTTCTGAACATTGGTCAAGCAGTTGTCAAGGAATTGCAAAGTACATCTCGGCAGGGCTGTTAGGGGTAGGAACAATGCCAGAACATACAGTCTTCAGCGATGAAGGTACCAATACATTATCATTACAACCATGAAGCTATAACCTTCTTCTTTAGAGTACCACACTATACCGTAGTAATGACAGCCTAAAAGTTTGACATATCATGGTAACCCGTTATGACAAAATCAACGTGGTAGCCACTAGTTAAAGCAAAACCGTGCATCTAGGCTGAGCATTGATTCCGTAGATGCTCGAGCCGTGCCGTAACAGCAAGGCAAGGACATGTGCGGACATGGATGGACGTCAATGCCGTTTACAGCAGCCCCGCCTGATGCAAAGGTGCGCAAAGCGATCTTCACTGAAAAAAAGCGTTACTGTTCGGGCAGGGGGACTGGGCAGGTCTTGTGGAGGAAGCGGTGGAGTCTACTCGGTCGGCCTACCGTCCAGCTCCGCCTGAACGGCCAACCACGCGTCTCTCATCCTTACGGTGGCAGGCAGCGGACGAGCAGAGGCTGCAGCAGGCCGTTCGCATGGTCCACAGGGGCTCTCCACGGCGGAGCGTTAAGATGCTTTGCTCTCGACCCATTGCTGCAAGGTCCAAGCTCACGCGCCATGCTCTTGAGGAGTGCCATCCCCCCGTTGCGCCTTTGGTCTTGTGGGTCGAGACCTGTGTTCTTTCCGCGGGCTTGCAGCTGGATGCTGTCACAGGGGAGATGGTTGTGGAGGCTCTGCAGGAAGCAGCGTGGGGTTCGGCAGAGGGTGTTGAGGAGTTGACCTGCGACATGTTGCGGGACCTCGTACTCGATACTCCTGGTGGGCCCCGAGTCTTTGACGGTGGTGGCCAAAGTTGTAGGAGCAGGACTGCTATCCGCAGGGGCAGCCACATTCTTGGGTCGTAGCTAATTAGTCAAGCTGCTGAAGGGGGACAGAGGACGAGGGAGTCCACCCAATTCCAGTTGGTGAGGCATTGTTCAGGCTGGCGGGCCGGGTGCTGCTGCTGGGTGACAGGGAAAAGATCAGGGGAGCATTGCAGCCCCTCCAGTTTGGCGTGGAGGTGTCCGACGAGGCCGCGTTGCTCGTGCAGGGGATGCGTACAATCCTCGCAGCTTGCCCTTCCTACTGGCTGCTCCACCTGGATGTTTTCAATGCTTTCAATGAGGTGGAGCGCATCAGTATGTTTGCGGTTGTGCGGGATCAAGGGTTCTCCTCTTGGATTCCGTTCTTTCGTCAATTCTACTCCTCCTCAGGCCACATGCTGTTCTTTGGGGTGAGTGCACTGGCAGTGTTGGAGAGCCAGCGAGGAGTGTGTGAGGGTGATCCGCTGGGACCATTCCTCATTGACCTGGCCCTCTCACCGGTATTGGAGGCCGGAGCAGCAGACTTGGGGCACGAGGGTGGTGAGTTGTTGGGGCATGTGGGTGCATTTCAAGATGACACTAGGATCTGAGCTAAACCAGATGCCATGGCTCGTTGTTTCTGCTCCATGCTTCATGTTGCCAGCTGCCAGGTTCTGCAGATCCAGCCAAAGAAGTGGAAGTTGTGGCAGCGCTCGGATGTTGTCACGCTGCAAGCACTGGCTAGGATCCCTTCGGCCCGGGATGGGGTCCTGCTTTTGGGTTGTCTTGTTGGATTGGAGAGCTCTCGGAGCCAATGGGGTGATGAGTGGCTGGCAGTTCGAGCGGAAAAGGGAATTCCAGTTGCAACCCGTTGGTGGAGGACCCGCAAGATACTCTCACGATGTTGCGTCTTTCATCACCCCTCACGCTGACTTCCAGGTTCCGCCCTTCCCCCTAACTCCCTCTGGCTTTGTGTCCTCCGGCGGTTTGATGCAGTTGTGTGGAAGGCTCTTTTGGGAATTCTGGGGGTGGTGGAGGGGCTGCCGGGCACTCGGCTTGGGGTTTTGCAGTGCTTGGGGAACCTCTAGGCGCAGCTGCAGTTAGCGGAAGGTGGGATGGGCCTCTACCGCACTGTGTTGAAGGCCCATATCATCTACGTTTGTTCGTTTACGGCCCTCATCCACTCTCTGGTGGAGCTGTTTGACTCTTTCCTCCCACGGGATCACTTGGTGGACTTCCTGTATCTGCTGTAGGAAGAGGCTGTAGAGGGAGCTGCCGACCAGTGTCGTTGCCAGCTTGCCACCGCTCAAGGCACTGAGAAAGTGTTCGGGGAGGGGTTTGTATGAGCAGGTGCGTCCGTCCTTCTTTCATTGTATGCGCATTCAGTGGATGCATGAGGTGGAGGTAGGGGTTCGAATTCAAATAACTTGCGAATTTTCACCTCAAATTCGAATTCAATCGAATTCGAGAATTGGCATTCTTCCAGGCTCGAATAAAATTCGTGAAATTCGTGAAAATTCGAATTCGAATTCCTATATTTTTAAAATTCGAATTGAATTCGTGAATGAAAATTCATCCAAAATTCGAATAATAATGTTGGAAACTGGAGAACTCCCGCTCCCGCTCCCGCTCCGCTCCGCTCCCGCTCCCGCTCCGCTCCCGCTCCCGCTCTGCTCCGCTCAGCTTACGCCTACCTCCAGCCCAACCACGCGGGGAATCGCCGCCGCTACGGCAAAGCGGCGGCAAGCAGCTGCGGCCAAGCGCAAGCAGCAAGCCCCACGACCTCAGGCGGCCATGGAAGAGGACGTCCCGCGCCCTTCTGCCTCTCAGCCCGCGGGGGCCTCCATGCAGCCGTGTCCGCTTTCAGCTGGCCCCTCGGCCCCTCACCTCCTCCTTCCTCCAGCCTCTCTTGCTTTACCTGCAGCAGCGGATCTCATCAAGCCATGGGCACCTCTCTTGGACTCCATGCGCGGCGCCCGCAGGATTCTTTCTTCTGACCTGCCCGGCTCCGCGCCTGGACTGGCCGTGTTCGACTCCTCCGGCCGAGTTCTTGCTCCCCAGGGGTGGTCGGACGGCGTCCAACAGGCCCTCCAAAGTGCACATGGCCAGCTTCAAGAGGTAGCTGATGGCGTTCAGGACGTCGGCTCAGCCCAGCGTCGCCTGGCCTTTTTCTTAAGCGTCATGTCCGCGGATCTCTTCAACGGCCTGCACCACAATTTTCTTCGCCTGTTCGGAGAGCAAGAAACCGCTGTGCGCACGCAGGTTGAGGGCTTGGAGCACCTGCACAATCTTTCCTTGCGCAGCACCGCCCACCTCGACAGCCGGCTGGAGGCTTTGCAACGCGCGGAGGCAACNCCCTCGGCCCCTCACCTCCTCCTTCCTCCAGCCTCTCTTGCTTTACCTGCAGCAGCGGATCTCATCAAGCCATGGGCACCTCTCTTGGACTCCATGCGCGGCGCCCGCAGGATTCTTTCTTCTGACCTGCCCGGCTCCGCGCCTGGACTGGCCGTGTTCGACTCCTCCGGCTGAGTTCTTGCTCCCCAGGGGTGGTCGGACGGCGTCCAACAGGCCCTCCAAAGTGCACATGGCCAGCTTCAAGAGGTAGCTGATGGCGTTCAGGACGTCAGCTCAGCCCAGCGTCGCCTGGCCTTTTTCTTAAGCGTCATGTCCGCGGATCTCTTCAACGGCCTGCACCACAATTTTCTTCGCCTGTTCGGAGAACAAGAAACCACTGTGCGCACGCAGGTTGAGGGCTTGGAGCACCTGCACAATCTTTCCTTGCGCAGCACCGCCCACCTCGACAGCCGGCTGGAGGCTTTGCAACGCGCGGAGGCAACGGCTGCGGAGGTCGCGGCTTCTGCCCATCGGGCGGACCATACACACCTTCGGGACGTCGCTGCTGGCCTCCATACCTCTGTTTCCGCTTACGCCTACCTCCAGCCCAACCACGCGGGGAATCGCCGCCGCTACGGCAAAGCGGCGGCAAGCAGTTGCAGCTGCAGCAGCTGCGGCCAAGCGCAAGCAGCAAGCCCCACGACCACGAGCACTCTCTGCCGACGCGCGTCGAGCCGGGCGGCCTCCTCCCCACAGCCGCCGCCACCCTACGACCAGACCTCATTTTGGAGGACCGGGAGCAGGGAGCCATGTGCGTCATCGACGTCACCACCGTGGATGCCCAGGGAGCGACCGCCACCTCGGAGGGTCGTGCGCTCCGCCACGCGGAGGAGGCCAAGCGCACGAAGTACCACCCGGCTCTCGTTCTTCGCCCGGGCTGGGTTCTCCGCCCGCTGGCCTGGGAGACCCTGGGCGGGCTCGGGCCGGCAGCATGGGATTTTCTCCGCCGCCTCTCCCAGCTTTGCCTGCAGCAGGGGCACCAGGCAACGTCTCCGGAGGATCTGGCGGCCTGGGCGAGCCGCTCGGTGGCGTTCTTCGCTCAGCGCCTCTCCCTGGCAGGCATCCGCCGCCAGTGCTCGGTCATCCGCCGCGCTTGCGTGGCTCACGGTCGACCGGATCTGGAGCTCTGCCATGACTTGCAGCAGCGCCCACCAGCTCCGTGGCTCCAGGGCCCAGTTTCCTTCTCCGACCTCTGCTACGTCGAGCTGGTGGAGACCCGTGTGTAGCGGTCCTGGCCACACGGCCTTGCCCGTCAACCCTGTTGGCTCTTTTCTGCGGATGTAGTTGTACCATATCTTGTATGCGGTGGCGCGCAGGACATTGGCATCCTCCCCACCATGTGCTATAAAAATTCATTTCCAAAACAACAGAAAAAAAAAAAACAAAAACAAAAACAAAACAAAACGAATTTGACCACCATGTACCAGATTTTGCCCGTTATAATAGCAACTTGGCTTTCTCCTCTGCCATTCCTTTCACACTATTCCCTTTGCAAGAAGGAACCGTCAGTCATGTCCTCTTTACCACCGACTTTTGGGGCAACGTGGTACCATTTTTTGTGGAGGTACATGAACAAATCTGGCATAACTCATGAAAATTCGTGTAAATTCGCGTAAACTCATGAAATTCGAGAAGAATCGATAAAATTCGTGAAAATGGTGACTTCACGAATTATTTGCGAACAAATTCGAGGCCCCAAAACAAAAATTCGAATTCGGCAAACTGGTCGAATGTTCGAATTTGCGAATTAATTCGCCAATTCCAAATTCAAATTCGGACCCATAGGTGGAGGGGGAGGAGGAGAGACATGGTTCGTAAAGGCCTAGGAGGAGCAGATACATGGGTGTTGGGCAGTGGGGACCAGGGGCGCCACATTGTGGTTACACGGGGCTCACACAAGTGAGAGGGAACGGTTGCATCATTCTCCCGTTGACTTCCGCCTCCACATCCAGTTGTGGTTGGGTTTGCCTCTGGTGTTTCTGGAGCAGCATGGGCTAAATGGGTTGCTCTCGACTGTGATCACCCTGAAGGCAGGCTTGGGGCCCATCATTGGGGTCCACCACGCTATCTCGGATGAGTTGGAAGAAATCTGTCAAGAGAATTTGCTGGGTGCGAAGGTGGAGCCAAAGGGGTATCTGCCGCAGCCGGTGGGATACGTGGGGGAGCTCCGTCCGAACGTTCTCCTCCATGACTCTTGCCAGGGCGTCGTGTGGGTTGTTGACATGACCACTGTAGATGCCGAGGGACGTGATGCGCGAGAGGAGGGTACGGTTTTGCAGGCGGCGGAGAAGGAGAAGGAGACGAAGCACGATGCGGCACTGGGCCTGAAGGTGGGGTGAAGACTGCACACGGTGGAGCGGGAGACGTTTGGCGGGTTGGATGGGGATGGTTGGCACTTCATCCGTTGGTTGGCGACCATGTGCCTGAATATGGGCCGTAATTGGCTCGAGGAGACAGATCGTGAAGGTTGGGCCGCCCGGGCCGTGACCCTCTTTGCTCAACAGCGATCCATCGCTGGCATCCGTCAGCAGTGCGGCGTCTTCCGCNTGCGAATTAATTCGCCAATTCCAAATTCAAATTCGGACCCATAGGTGGAGGGGGAGGAGGAGAGACATGGTTCGTAAAGGCCTAGGAGGAGCAGATACATGGGTGTTGGGCAGTGGGGACCAGGGGCGCCACATTGTGGTTACACGGGGCTCACACAAGTGAGAGGGAACGGTTGCATCTTTCTCCCGTTGACTTCCGCCTCCACATCCAGTTGTGGTTGGGTTTGCCTCTGGTGTTTCTGGAGCAGCATGGGCTAAATGGGTTGCTCTCGACTGTGATCACCCTGAAGGCAGGCTTGGGGCCCATCATTGGGGTCCACCACGCTATCTCGGATGAGTTGGAAGAAATCTGTCAAGAGAATTTGCTGGGTGCGAAGGTGGAGCCAAAGGGGTATCTGCCGCAGCCGGTGGGATACGTGGGGGAGCTCCGTNACGGTGGAGCGGGAGACGTTTGGCGGGTTGGATGGGGATGGTTGGCACTTCATCCGTTGGTTGGCGACCATGTGCCTGAATATGGGCCGTAATTGGCTCGAGGAGACAGATCGTGAAGGTTGGGCCGCCCGGGCCGTGACCCTCTTTGCTCAACAGCGATCCATCGCTGGCATCCGTCAGCAGTGCGGCGTCTTCCGCGACAACTCCCTCTTTGTGGGGGGCTCGACATTGGGCTGCAGGGGAACCCTTCTCGCCTCGCTCGCAGAGCCTGGCCTCTTAGCCCACTGGCCTTGCCCAACCTGTGTTACACGGACCCTCTTCAGGAGGAGTAGTGTCCCTTCCCTTCTTCAACAGTTTCCCCACTGTCTTTCCTTGTTTTTCCTTTTTTCATTTTTTCGCACATGTTCTTACTTTCCACCCTACTGTGCCGTGGGTGGCGGCATACTCGTACCACGTGATTGTGCAGGTCAGTGGCAGCTTTCTCTCTTTCCTTTCATTACTTCAACAGAAACGTATTTAGTATCTGACAATGCATAGCAAGAAGCAAGATTAAGATTAAGCTAAAAAATCATTTGTATGTATGATCAAGATACAAGCCGAGGGCGCCAAGGGGGGTGTTGCCGCGGCCAGCCTTGAAGTAGAAGATGAGCATGGCAAGCATGGCCAGGCGTGCGTGCTTGATCTCAGCCTGCTGCAGACGGGGAAGCTCGTCGAAGTTGGGGGTGTACACACCGTTCGACACCTTACCAGCCCGGCCAAGGGGATAGAAGAACTTGCCTTTGGGGTAGCCCTGCTCGCCGGTGGTATCGCCGAAGTTCTCAGCAGACACCCGGAGAAGCTCACCTTCACCCTGGCTGCCGGGACGAAAGTTGACACCACGCTTGTCCTCCAACCAGCCGGTCAGGAGGAGCTGGGTACCCAGAAGAGAGCCGAAAGAGAAAGGCTCCACAGAGCCAGGGGCGGCGCCAGCCTCGAAACAGGAGATACCAGATATGGACTGGCCGACGAAGACACCCACAACGGCGAGCATGGAAAATCTGCCGTGGATGAGCTCGGCTTTGGGCTACCACTTCAGGAGGGCAGGGTCCTTGCCCAGGCCAAGGGGATCGAAGCCAAAGTAACCGGAAAGGCTGCGGTCAAGCCACTCGGGCTCCGTAAGTGCGGGGATGTTGACACCAGGCAGCCAGATCTGTGGGCCGCCAGCTACTGCCGGCTTCGCAGAGGTGAGCTTCTTCGTGGTGGCCATGCACACGACTGAGCCATTGCTGGCGGCGGCAACGCGCGCAGGCGCGAAGGCCTGGCCGCACAGGAAAGAGGAACGCAGCAGCACAGCAGCCATCCTTGCTAGTGAGTTTGAGATTGGTGAGAGATGATGGCTGGTCGTTCAATGCAGACGCGGTCATTGCTAAAATATATCTGGAGAAAGCATTACTTCTTTCACCCTCAGACGATGATGCTCGACGGTTTTGAACATGGTCGAACATCGTACTTCATCTTGGGGGTTCCGTCCTGGCCCATCAAGTTCAGGTCCAGCAGCCAAGAAATTATTGTCCAAGATGAAGAGGCCATTGCGTGCTATTGCCGCGGCCGCCTCCTCACAATCGCACCCGTCCAGATCTGAACGACGGACCAGTCCAGATCTGAGCCCAGACTCGCTCAGGCATCCTTCACATCCGAGCCTAGCCCCTCACAACAGCCACACCCCTTGCCATCCGCGCAGCACAGGGCGTCCACACAGGGTGATGCACATCACCTTACAGCAGGAGAGCTCAGCTGCATGGAGCATCGGTGGCGGCAGCAGCTAGCAAGCACGAGGCAGTGGCAGCAGCAGCGGCTAGGCAGCGGGAACAACAGCAGCAAGCCAGAAGAGGCGGCATGGCAGCTGCCAGCAGCGGCACCGGTAGAAGCAACATAAACAACGGCAGAGGCAGCAGAAGCAAGGTAGCAACAGCAGCGGTACCACCAGCAGCCAAGCAGCGGCGGCAGCAGGAGCAGCCAAGAAACAGTGGCAGCATCAGCATCTCCAAGCAGCAGCAACAGCAGCAGCAGCAGCAGCAGGAGCAGCAGCATCGGCACTAGCACCAGCAGCAACAAGCCTGAAGCAGCGGCGGCTGCAGCAGTGGCAAAGCAGCATCTGCAGCTGCAGCTAGCCTGCAGCAACATCGGCTGTAGCAGCGGCAGAAGCTGCAATCAGGCAATGGCGGCAGCAGAAGATTCACCAGCAGACGCAGCAGATTCCCCAAGCAGCGACAGCAGCAGCAGCAATCCTGCAGCAGCGGCAGTGGTTTGATTGCCTTCTTGAGGAGGAAGCAAAGGTGTACAAGTGCGGGTACTGCACCTAGACATGCTCTGGGACAGCGAACGGGTCACAGAAGGACAAGCGAATCCTAGGTGTCACTGCCGCCCAACCAAGAAGGGGAGGATCCTTATGAAAGCGGATTCGAAGGCGTGGGACTACCCTGATGTAGTGAAAAAATGCAAAGAAGCAGAGGAGAAAGGTGTCGTGAAAGCGGAAATGGAGGGCCACCTGATGGGAAGCAGGGCGCACATACTCTGTGGTGGGTTAATGTTTGCACGTAAGCGAGGACGTCCAGCGGACAGGTCGCAAAGGACACTGGAGGAGGTCATGAATCCTAGGGAAGGAACTGGTTGGCTGCTGCGCGAGTTGGTTTTTTTTTTTTTCCGAGAACCTTGCCTTCAACACCTCACAAGGCCGGCCAGCAAAGGTGTTAGGAGGACTCATGAGCGCACACCATGGGGTGTATGAACAATATCAATACCGCCAGGAGATGGAGGGTGAGCTGCTGAGCTCATCAACAGAGGAGGTTGATAAGGAGTTGGTGAAAATGAAGGAGTGGGAGCTGTACACCACGACAGTGAAGTCCGATGGGTGGACAGAGAGTATGCAACACAGCTGCATTTTGGCAGTGGTGGTTTCCACACAGACTAGTCGGGCGCTTCAGACTGGTGCATGCGGCCAAACCAGTTGTTAAACAGGGGAGCATATCATGGAAATCTCGGAGAACGAGATCAAGGATGTGAGGAAAGAGAGAGTGCCGCAGGTCGTCAAAGACAGCCTACAGGACAAAAAGGCTGCAGAAGTGATACTCCAGGAGAATTATCACCACATCTTCTTTGGCAAGGGCGAAAAATGCTACTTTGACTTGGCAATGGGAGAGATCTGTCAAAAAAGTGAAGTCCTGGGTCCGGGCCCCTTACCCGCCGGGGGTCGCGCCGGTTCCTCGGCGCGTGCGTGTGCACCCAGCCTTAGCACTGTCTGACTTATGTGGGGCTGAGCCTTCCCTTGTTGGCCTCTAGCTTGCATGCCCACCGTATCGTGCAGTTGGTGGCGGCTTTTTTACAACGTGATTGTGCCAGTCTGTGGCAGCCCAAAAAAAAAAGTTTCAAAAAAAAAAAAGGAAATGATCTGTAACAAGGTTCGGCATGCAGCTTGTCATGCTGCGGTGCTGGAACCACCTCCATGCTGAGTAACCTCGTCTCCAGCGCAGAGTAGGATGTCAATCCTGCCACAAAGGTGGTCGGCGCCAATTTCATGCGAGACCTTTTCCTACACAAGGATTTCCTCAACCAGTGAGAGGTGCTTACGCAGCTCCTCAAGAAGTACGCCATGTTGCACAAGGTCGCCACCTTCACGGAGAGTATGCCTTAACTGCACAGCGATCTCCCAGACTGCACCAAGCTGCTATCCGTGAGGCCACTACAGCCGCACCAGTGCCATGTGACAATGTCAGGCCAGGGTCCCCCCCTCTCTCTCTCGTGCTACCCCCCTCCCACGCCCCACCACAGAGGCCATTACAGCTGCACGTGCCACATCAGTTGAGAAGCTTCATGGTCGGGCAAATCAAATCACCCCACACAAGTTGGAGAGCGCTATGGTGCGCCGCACCCGCCCCCTCTAAGCCACCGGCACCACCTCGACAGGGAAGGGTGCTCGTGTGGGGTGATTTGAATTGCCCCACCATGAAGCACCTGGTCAGGCAATTCAAACCATCAAACGGTGCTTTGAATATTTGAATTCCCGCATGCACCTGCATGCCGTGATCACCACATGCCAAACAAAGCGGCGCGGTTGCGTGTCACAACATGTGGTCCAAAAGGACCAGATGTACCTGCCACGCAGGACTTGTCAGGGATCGCACACGTGGCTTCTGCATGCGCCCATTTTCAGTCGACCGGGCTTTGGATTTTTGTTGAATCAAAGAAAACGAAGGGGATCGGTTGCCGGAATTCAGGTTCTACCCAGTGAATTTTGACCAATTCCAAGGAAACAGAAAATTGTAACCTAGATGACGAAATGAAATATTCCTTGATTTGTAGCAACTCAAGGCAGTAGGGTGCCCTCCACAACTTTACAATTAGCGCCGGCAACAAGGTTTGGTCACCAGTATCGTTACCTACCTCCCACAAGTTTAGGATACCACGGCACCACATTACCATGGTCATTGAGTACCATGAAACTCAATACCACGGCAACCATGGTAACTGCGGTAATGGCAATATTGCAACTCAAATACTTGTGATACCCAGTCTCATATACAGTATCTGATGTCACATGTTTGTGTCACAGATTTGCCTTTGTATCATTTGAACACCTAACGGATCCAAATGAATTGGACGGATATTGAATACCAAATAGTTTTTTACTAACTCCTGGCGTCTGTGAACTTGTTGCCCAGAGAAGATCCGTCTGTCCACAAGGACATCCGTTGACCTACCAAAGTCCATGACGTACAGGGTTGATGACCAAGAACTCTAGCTCTTCTGCTCTACTGAAGGAAAAACATAGAGATGGGCAGGTCGTGATAGCGCAAACCATGAATACACTCATGTTTTGAATTCTCCTCTTGTCATCAGGAAGCCGTGAAGGGTTGAGGGAGTGCGGTGAGAGGGGTCGGAAAGGGTGTGCACCACACTCACTTCCTCAGCTCGACAAGATCAAAGTAGTCTTCCAGGGGCTTCTGTTGCTCCTCTGCGGTGTGCATATGCCATTTGTTGAGGCACAGCTCCCTGTCGAGCACGATCATGCGGTTGAGCGCATACGCCGCCTTGACCGCACAATTCAGACTCATTTGCACGTGGGATAGCCCGGGGCAGCGGTCCCTTGAACCTGGTTCTAACTCAAAGCGGACCGAAGGTGGCCATGCATCCCACCGGATGTTCTTGTCCAAAGGTGGCGATAGATGTTGAGCTGGTACTCTCACAATGGCTTTTTTTGCTGGTTCTGCTGACGTCACCATTGTCTTTTTTTCTCCTCCTCTTCCTCCTCCTTCTCCCCCTCCTCCTCCCCCTCCTGGTCCTCCTCCTCCTCCTCCTCCTCCTCCNGAGGGAAAGGCCCAAAGGGAACTGGGATGACAAGCTTTGGGTGCTGTGAGGTCTGTGGCATCCTCTTCATTCCTCTCTCTCGAGCCGCCAGGAATCTCCATGGCGTTGACCACGCGCTGGACTCTATTGATTTTCTTTGGTTTCCGCGACGGAGAAAAGACCCTAATCACACCTTGAGCACGACACCCCGAACAGACGGCTTGCGGTCAGCTTGCGGTGATGGAGACTCAGGCTGGCGGGTGAGGTGAAGCGTGTTGGGTCATCGAGGTGACGACTTAGCGTACACAGCGTACAATGTACTCAGCGCGAACTTCCAACGACATCCTTTTCCCTCACGCGCAGCACTTGTGGGCGGCATGCGCGCTGGAGTTCCTAGCATTCGTATGCAGCCTCTACCATGTCAACTGGTCAGCAGAGATTACCTTGGGCGCCGGTCCATTCTTGCCGAACTGCGGGAAAGGAGAAACGGCGCGGGAGGGAAGCGGAAACTACCCGAATAAGGGAAAAAGCGCGCCCGCAAAACTGGCACGAAGCGTGACGAAAATCATCACCTAAATTTTGATATTTCTCCAATCTGGTATTGCCTTACAATGTTTTCACCTCCTACCAGAAAATTATCTCGACATCTTCAAGCACAATACCTTTCAGGAGACCCCCTTACAACATTCAGGGGATTTTGGTTTAGGGCTTTATCAAGATTTGGGCGATTCCCAGGCTGCGAAGTAGCGGGGCTTGAATGAATCCCCTTTAACAAAACGTAGTGTTTAATCACCAACGGAACTTTGCGCTTGAAAAACAATTTAGAGAGGTTAAAAGATACCAGATGTCCAAGGAAAAGTGTGATTCAACGGTGGATGGGATATCCTGTTAATAAAACTGTAGCTTTGTGCAAAATTGCCCTAAAAAAATTTATTTCAAACACTCCTGAGCTTTCGCGAGCTCGGAATGAAATCACTTTCTCACAAAATAGAGAAACTACAATCATAAGGAGTTGAACCACTGCTTGCCAATAAGCAAACAACATTCACACTAGCCTGTCCGTTTCTCAAATGAATCCAAACTGCAACAACTACATTCCTTGCATTTTACAAGTGTGATGCATGAAATTTTGAACAAAAGGTAAAGCCGAAGGAAATTCTCTATTTTTTACTAGATGTAGGTTGTACTATTGTTGCATGCTTGAATTTTTTTTTCTTTAGATTAAAATCCCATAATCAACATGTTAAGGTCATGTCGCCCAAAAACTGAAATTGACACACAAGTCAGTTAACTTCTAGAAAAGAGATACATCAAAGAAAGAAAATGCAATCCTCAACGACAATGTGAGAGCAATAATCTATAAAATGACGTAACATGGTCGAATTACATTCATCCAGCCTATCATAAGTGAAAACATGCCTTCATATTATGGAAAGATGTGTGATTTTACCAACCTTATAGCTCAATTACACACTAAACACCATAATTGGATTTTCTCTACTCCCCTTTAAGAGCATATAACACGAATTCCATATCCTCGTCTCACGTGAAAAATGTTTCTTGAAATCAAATGGTGGTAGAGGACCAAGTACATGTACTCGATTAATAAAGTATCTTGAGATGGACATAAGTCAAACAATCATAGATTTTATGATTCTTGCCTTGAATTTTCTTAATACACTGGCAAGAACCTTGCAAGAAAACATTTTTGTACCTTCATCAACTATGTTTTAAGGGGATTTTGAATTAAGTTTGATCGTAATTTCATTCTTGTGCTCGTGGATTGTGAGACCATGGTGGAATAGATCCCACTAAGGGGGTTACATTTTCAACAAACATGATACAGCAAACATGCTTTGGAAATGTGAGCATTTTTACAAAATTCACCTAGCAAGTGGATAACATGTCAAGATAAACATTGATTTTAGTTCTTATTTGACTTCATGTTTAACCAGATGTTTTACTTCAATATTCTATCTTCAACTCCAACGTGTTTGTAAAGATGGGACCTTTTATCATAAGTGCACCACATGTAAAATCCAAATCATACTGTTAAAGCAAAACATGAACGAGAAAGATTTATAAATGTTGTAAATAGAGTGTTGAAAATTTGGAATATGAGGTGAAGAAATATGGTGGAGAAAGACATACATGTGTTGGAGTAATAGATTCATGTGCACCATCCTTGCCGGATCGACATGCACCTACACTAACCTAACCGATTGTAGTCATTGATCTTTACTGACTCAAAGATGATGTATATCCAATCAAAAATATCTCCTAGAATGCATTGCACTGTTGTTTCTCTACCCTCCATGTGCACAAATGTCCGCCACCAACTAGTTTTTCATGGTAGCAAAAGTATACATGGTGAGTGATCACATATTTTATTGTTTGACAATGCTAAGAAATAGAACACTTACAAAGTACAATGACAAAATAGTTCAATATCATAGAATCCACTACGCTTCTTTGCTTTGGTGGAGACCAAAAACCAAAACAATTGAATTTAGTTGAGCCACTACCAATGATAAGGAAAAATGATTTTTTAAGGAGGTTAAAGATCATGCAACATGGCTACAGATAACAAAAAGCATGTTCTGAGTAAGGATGGTTCGGTCTTCTGTGAAGAAGTCATGATAGGACCGAAGTGCATAGTAGCACAAAGTACATGATACTAAAAACATGACAAAATCTTACATGGGGGAAAAGGAACATGAAAGGTGCTGCTAACATAATAAGATATTCTTGCAATTCCTAGATAAGGTTGTAGAGTGGAAGATTTTAAAAGGACCACATACCACATGAATCAAAAGATGGCACGAGGAAAACAAGACACATATGAAAGTCTCAGCCAATTTCTAGTAGATGAGGTGGAGCAACTTAAAGAACATAATGGAAGATGTGAAAGAGGAAAAGGTCGAGGTGTGAAAAGGGGAAGAGAAAAGGCATAGACTAAGATAAGAAAAAACATGAAAAGCCAAGAATCATTATTGAATGGATGGAAAGCGTAAAAAAAACTCTAAAATGACTACCAACAACTCAAGAGGACGTGCAATGCTTGTGAAGGGTGCATCCATCAATCCAAAACACGAATTGTTGAGTGCAATGGTGGGTTCATTGTTGCAGACAAAGTAGTTGGAAAGAAATGAGAGAGCGCACATAGATTTTTTGGTGGAAAAAAAGTTAAAGTAGAGGGTTGAGGAATATAAATCTTGTGTGAGAAAGGATGGAAAATAGGAAAGATTCTCGAACAAATGGAATAAAGTTGGAAAATGTAGAACTACAAGGCTAAATTCTGATAACAAAAGAGAAAATGGAAGGTGAGGGAGTTGTTTTTTGAGGGGAGGGAAACTTAGGGTAACAATAATGGTGATGGAAATGGCAAAGTAGTTGACGGGTGAATGCAAGAGCTATGAAAATGAAAACACTAAAATGATAGTAATGATGGGGGGGACCATACTAATAATGATGGTTACTATGAATGGAACAATGAATACAAGTTCCAATATGATAAGACCAAAGCTATGGCAATAAGAGTGATGGCAGCGACAACGATGCTTCATGTGTCTACAAATGTGAATGCACTATGACGATAGATTTGAGGTGATAATGACACTGACCGCAATGTCAATATGAAAAATGTTGATGACCATGACTATGAGATTAATGGTCACAAGGATGGCTAAAAAATGAATGAAATGATAACAATGATGATGTCAAAGATTACCATGTCAACAAGAATGAGAAAAGCAAAGGCGCAGCATACCAGGACATTCATTGATGAAGACTGAAAATGATAGAGCAAAGGGAAGAATCATATGGGGATACAACACATAGATAGGGAGAGAGAGATTATAGAGAGAGAGAGAGAAAAAGAGAGAGAGGAAAGGAGAAAGATTGAGAGATAGAAAGAGAGAGAGAAAGATAGATATATATATACAGAGATGGAGAGAGAGAGAGAGAAGAGAGAGAGAGAGAGAGAGAGAGAGAGAGAGAGAGAGGAAAAGAAAGAAATAAGCACATGATCTTAAGATAGGGAAAAAATAGGAAAGATAGGGAAAATGAATGGAGGGCGAGGGTGAGGGAGAAGGAAAGGGGATGATGGATGGATGGAAAGGAAAAAGGATGATCCAACAGACAAAAGGGTAAAAAAACGGAAACAAAAAAGGACAAGCAAGTGCATGCATAAAAAAAATAAAAACAATTCATGGATGGAATGAAAAGAAAACTAACTATTGGGAAATAAAATTTTTAATGATGGATAGAGGATGGATGAAGAGAAAGATAAGTATAAAAATATTTATATGCAAGAATGGAGTGGAGAGACTAAGAAGGAGGAGGCGTGCAAAGAGAAGGAAGGAGTTATCCTCAATAATAAAGGAAGAAAGGAGAGGAATGAGGAGGGGAAAAAGGGATGGAGGAGGAAATGATGGAGGGAGGCAATAGAAAGGTAGAAGGAAAGGTGAGAACAAAAAACAAGAAAAGAGAAAAAGACATCGATCTAAGGAGGGAAAGGAGGCTTCATGATAAAAATATATGGTTAAAGGGGAAGGAGATTATAATAGAGATATATAAGGAGAGTAAGAGAAACAGGGATGGATAGTGTGTGATGAATAAAGAGACATGAAATTCAACAAATGGTGTAAAGAGAAACATATAGGCGAAAGCATGGAGGGATAAAGAAAAGCAGTTTATGACCAAGAGGATTATCAAGCGAATTGAAAATTTCGTGGGAGATAGGACACACCAATGGATGGGAGGAAAGAGTATGTATAATATGGATGGGCAAATAAGACAAGGTATGCATACATCCAAGGCATTTAGAGGAGGTGAGAAGGTGAAGGGGCGAGGGATGAACAGGGCATGGGAGAAAGGGAGGCATGGAGGTAGAAAGGGAGGGAGAAAGCTTGATAGAGAAAAAGCAAGGGAAATTAGGGACTAGGCCAGGGATTGAGGTAGAAAGGTGTAAGACGTATCAAGAACAAAAAGGATAGAGGGGATGGAAGGGGAGGCACCGAGTGAAAGGCAAAAAGTGAGGGGCCACGAGGGAAAGAGATGCAGAAAGAGACCAATATAAATGTGTATATAGATAACAGTGAGTAAAAACATCACACTCATTACACTGACAAAGATCATGATGGTGACAAGGAAAATGACAATGATAGCCGCCTGAGGTACCAATGCAACGTTCGTTGGAAATGAAAATGTTGATGCAATGAAGACGTTGTTCGAAATTTAAGCCATGACAAGAATGATAAGGAAAGAAAGGGAGAGAAAGAGATAGAGAGAGAGGAATGAATGGAGGACAATAACGAAAATGGGGATGGTATGGAAAAGAAGCAAGCACAAGGGGAGGGAAGGCATGCGAGCGATATGAAAAGGGGAAAGTAAGGGGAAAGAGAGAGAGAGAGAGAGGGAGAAATATTGGAAAACAGAAAGAAAGGGAGAGAAAAAGATGGAGAAAGAAGAGAGAAAGAGAGGCATCAAGAGAGGGAGCAAAGGGAAGATAGGAAGAAGGAATGAGATTGAACAAGGAAAAGGTGTTATGGACAAACGGTGGGGAGGAATATACTCATAATTGGATGCTCCAACGAACAATGGTTACAATAATTGATAAATAGACAGCAATGACAATGGAGATCGTGACATTGATTTCAAAAGCAATGATTCTTGCAATGACGATGGTAATGGCCACGGCAATAGTAAAAGTGATTAGCAAGGCCGACGTTCACCTGATTATTGGAGTGATTAATGTTTTCACCCATAAAATATGAGAGAAATAACGAGAGATGGATGAAGAAAAGGGACAGGGGGAGGGAGAGGATTCATATAAGGGGAGGAAAGCGAAAAGGAAGTTGAGAGAAAAGATGGCGCAACAAGAGGGAGGGTAAGAAAAGAGGCAAGGAAAGGAGAGAAAGAGAGATATAGAGAAAGAGAGAGAGATAGAGAGAGGGCAAGGAAGAGAGAAAGAGGGAGGGAAAGAGATAGAGAGAGAGAAAGAAAGAGGCAGAGAGAGAAAGAGAGAAAAAGGGAGGGAGAGGGAGAGAGAGAGAGAGAGAGGAGGGAGGATGAGAGAAAGGGACTTGGGAACCAAGAGGAGATATATCAATGTAGGAAGTGATGAAGAGTGATATAGGGAAAGGGACTGTGAGATAAAGAAATGAAGGAAATAAGGAGGAGTAGAAAAAAAAAGGAATCAGGGGAAAAAGGAAGGGAGATTGTGGGGAGAGGGGGAACCGACGTAGACCTCGATGGAGGAAGGTACCTACATATTCTAAACCACAATTCCAGCATCATGTGCGACTTATGTCTGAACTTGTAATGATTGCGTTTGCTTTTTGGATACGTTCCTATCGTCTTCAGTAAATTTCATGCCTTAAGATTAAATTTATTATGGATTATCCAGGTTCATGATAATTCTTGGGGTAGGTAGTGTAGAAGAACTCAATTTCTTTCCTACAAAAATTAGAGAAGATTTGGAATAAATGGCTCAAACTCAAACGTACTAAACATGAAAAGGGCCTACATTTTTTAGGCTTAACTTCAATTAATTTTCTTCACACGTTTTCCACATGGATAAACCATACGCAAGATCCTCAACTCAATTTTTCTATCTACGGATAGTATGATGAGTTTTATGAGTCATTTGCTTGTTAAAAAAAGAAAAATCTACTGATTTTGATAAACATGTTGATCCCTTTCATTAATGTGCATGTTTAACTCCTTATGTTACTAAATTCTACAATGATCTTTAGAATTTTGATCCTTATCCATGAAATCCCAATGGTACATTGGGATTTCACATTGTTTTGAAGAAACAAAATTCCTTCAATACAAAAACTTTTACAGGTTTTATTTCTTCACACCTATATCTTCACATTGTTTTTCCTGTAAAAGAAAATAAGATTCAAATTTTCTTTTCTTTAAATCTATTTTTTATTTTTTTCAAAGCACATGACCATGGCTTTTGATGCTTCTTCTATGTTTTGGAAGGGCCATAAATATTCTAACATGACAATTTTGTATTGAAAAGGTAGGAGCCAAAAATTGAATTAATAAGTTAGTCTTTTAGAACTTGGCTAATTCTTTACCTACTATGGGATACACATGTGGATTCCTACTACACAAAAACAACTATTTGTGGGTTACTCAAGTGTTTGATTTTTTTCTAAATGATAAAGTTTAACCTCCATGAATTGAAGATGTCATCCGTTATCAAGTTGACGAATTCCAAAATATGGAAGTCAAGCGTCTTTGGCATTTGAAAATTCTAGATTTGCTTTTTCAAGAAAGGAAATGTTTTAGGTTATTCCTCTGCTATAAAAAATGAAAACAAAATTCTAAGGTATTTACCTCACACATGAGGTTCATATGTAAATATTTGAATGAATCCTTTTCATTAAAAGTCTTATGTAACAACCTTGCAATCATGTTGACATGAATATCGCCTGAGAGTTTTGGTACATTGATATGTATTATCCCTCAATAAAAGACTTCTTTACGAGGTGCCTCTTTCTATCATCATGTTTTACTGCTCGTTTCATTGTAATTCTACCGAGGCCTTGTATCAATCTAGAAAAGAAAATCCCTTAGGTAACCTACTTTGTTCATTGAAACAACACTCATTGCTTGTCACATTATTCCTTGTGGAGATCTCTGGATTGATGTTAATTCAATGAGAGAAGAATTAATTTATGTGTTACCTAGATGGAATATAGGATCTTGAAAGTGGAATCATGTCTCTGGCCATGTCACCCTTTGTTCCTTGACACTTGCTAGATGCATAACAATAGATGATGAAGCTATACCCTAACTTGACCCACATCTTCATCTGCATATGCAATTTATTTCACCTAACCTCTTAATACCTCTATTCAACATGCTATAAAAGCAACGTCCGTCTTTGTTCCCAGCTCTACATCATACGTGCTACCCCCATTATGGGGTCTCCCTTGCTACCCATTGCATATGTGGCATTCCAACCTCATTAGGCAAGTGTGGTGCATCCGCCACCCACGTTGTGTATGGAATCCATATCATTGTCAGCCATTATTTGTGTACGTGATTCTCCTTCTCATTTGTGCACAAAGAGCAACCCCTCCTCCCTACCATGCAGAAAGCTCCTCCCCTCACCCACACCGTCACTTTCCTCTTGCTTAATCACACACTAAAGCACATGAAGCAACTAACACATGGTTTCCCCTAGCCCTCTTCATTTTTTGTGCCGCACCCTTTTGACCCTGTTTTGCGCGTAAGGTGCCCTCCAACCTTGTTCTTCCTAGTTGCTTGTAGAAACCCCCCTCGTCTATTCTTTGAACTTCCCCCTTTCCAATATCCCCCTTCCTCCCCCTTCTAAAGTACGTATGCTCCTTATCTTTTCCATTCTCCCTTTTTTCCCTTGCTCAACCCCGCCTTCCCCTTCTCTTCTTCCTTCCCTTCTTTTAATTTGTTGATATTTGTTTGTCTCTTCCTCCGTTAGTCCAACCATCTATCCATCCATGTATCCTTCCCTCAGCTTGCCTCTATGCTTTTCCATACGTCCAACCATTTATCTCTCTCTGCTGCCCAACCCTCTCTTACCCTCCCTCTCACTCACTCTATAATACTCTCACTCTCCATCCCTCCCTCTCTCTCCCTCTCCAACGCCTTCCAAATCATTTTTTCTTCTGTTCTTCAATCCATCTGTCTTATTATGTGCCCATCAGTATGGCCACCTCTCTCCCTTAAACGCATTCTTTCTCTCTTGCTTCCTCTCTCTCTCTCTCTCTCGCTCTCTCTCTCTTCCTCTATCTCCCTCTTTTAGTCCCCGGACTCAACCTCTGCTTAGTCCTAGCTTCACTTTCCCTTTGTTGACACCCATTTATTCTTTGCCCATTTTCCTACCTTTAACCTCCCTCCCCCCTCTCCTACCAAAACTTCTTTCCTCCTATATCCTTTGACCTCCTCTCTCGTGCCTCTCATCTATCTTTCTCTATCTTTCTCTCTCTCACTCTCTCTCTCTCTCTCTCTCTCTGTATCTCTCTCTCTCTATCTCTCTCTCTCTCTCTCTATCTCTCTCTCTCCCACTCTCTCTCTCTCTATCCCTCCCTTTTCCTCGACCTCTTATCATTCCTTCCAATTTTCTCCCTTCCCACCCCACCCTCTCTCTCTTTCTCTTCCCCTCTCTCTCTCATCTCTCCCACATCACCCTAGTCCTTACTTCCCCTTTCCTCTTTCGATCCCCTTCCTCTCCTTGCCATAAATCCTCTCTCCCCTTCCCTCCCTCCTATCCTCCACCCACCCTTCCTTGTATGCACTCTATCCTTCCTCTTTTCCTCACCTTTCCTCTCTCTCTCTTCCTCTCTCTCTTTTTCTCTCTATCTCTCTCTATATTTATTTCAATCCATTGCTCTCCCTCCCTCTTTGTTACCTTTTTCCCAACCTCCATCATCCTTGCCCTTGATCACTTCTTTCCATTTCACATGTAATCTCATCCGCAACCTTGTCCATACCATTGGCTTCACCTCTACCTCCAACCTCCCTCTCTCCATCTCTCCATCCCTCCACTTGGCCTCAGTTGATCAGTCCCTCCATCTTGCAACTTGCCCCCTTGATGAATTCATCCATCCCTTCACCCTCCTTTGCTTCAACCAACCATCTCTCCAAATCCACCCTCCCTACCTCCCTTAATCCATCCATCACCACCCTTCCTTCCTCATTCCATCCATCCACCATCCTTATTTTATCGCTTTGGAAGAAGATCAAACCATGAGTCGTGGTTAATCACCTCAAATTCACACACTTGTTAATCAAGGTATCAAAAATTGTATTCCTTCAAAGGAAATTTTCCACAAAACATCCACATAATTACATGTTAAATGAGCCCCTATGTAAATCTCTTTTGTTGAATGAAAACTGAAATGGCCCCCGTGATATTTAGTGGTTTCATAAATCTGTACATGATCACTAGTTTTTTCCTTTCTTAATACACTCGTCCACAGAATTTCAGAGATAAGGTCATTGGTTGTATATCATCATTAACAATGCCAATCTAGCATTTCTTGCTCCCCTCTCTTGCACCCACCCGAAATTGCCCCTATTCGTACGGCCATAAGCACACATATATGCACTCTCTCTTTTCCTCTCTCATACTCTCTATCCCTTTCTCTTTCACTCTCTTCCTCTCTTCACCTCACACAAAAATACACACTTATGGCTATTTGTTGGTTTTTCTAACCCCCAATAATGAAGGAATCGTGTGCTCTTATGCAATAATGGGGTCTTGCTGTTGTCTTGGATTTGTGTGCCTTGAAGTTAAATTGTGTACTCTAATGCACACATTTGGAAGACTGAAATCAAACTTGTAGTTGAAAAGACTATCAATAACACGTATGATGCAAGGAAAACAATGGTGAAACATAGCTGAGTTTGATGTTCTCACATATCCCAGCCCATCTAAGGGTTCAAAACCTTGCCATGCCATCAAGGATGTTGTTGCAAGGGTCTCTGCACGATCACCATGGTTTTAGGAAAAATGGCATGCACGTTGTCAACGCGACCTTGCTGCCTCTGCCAGAATTACAGGGTTGTCAAAACACTTTTGACTCTCCTAGCCAAGCTAGTTGAAGTGCTGCCAGGCTTATTTGGTTGACAAAGGGGAATTCTAGCAAGAAACAAAACTTCTACAACCTCCTAACTAGGCTGACATAGAATTGCTAAACACATTGGTTCAATAGAAGGAGACTTTAACACAATTAGCTTAGAAACATCTCTTAGCCCACAAATCGGCAACATCGAGGAAGAGAGCTCAAGCTAGGCGGCTTTAGTCTTACAAGAAGTGAAGCCACCAAAACGAGGTAGTCAAGCCTCCAGGTAGTCAGGGGCGTCCTCCTACCTAGGCTTACAAACTACTGCCAATTTTATTGGGGTCTTAAAATGGGAGCGTATGCAAAGTCATGCTCTAAGGCGGTTTCTTACAGAGATGGACTACTAGTCTTTGTTACTACTATTACTACACGAGTTATATGTTAAGTTGTTATTGGAGTTATTGATCTAGGTAAACCCAGTTTTCATTCGTAATAAGATCTTGGCGAAATGACAGACTGCTCTTTACCTAGAGGAAACATGTGGCTTCAAGGTCGTGGCCTCCTCCTCAAGGAATATTCCTAATCCAAGGCACACAGCTTCCTACTCAAGGAACCTTCTAAAAGGCTAGCAACTAGGTAGTGGTCCCAACTAGACAGTTGTACATGATGTCAATGATGTAAGGCGGTCCCCACTTTTTCCTCCACATGCAGATGCTCAGTCGTGCATTTAGTAGCTAATGCAGCTACTAAGCCATGCATGTGGTAGTTGATGCAATACAGAGTCGTGCATGCACCACTTGATGCAAAGTGCTCCTTGCTCAAGAGCTTTGCTCGCATATGCTGATGCAAGTGGTTCCAAGATTCTAGTGAGGTGTAACCCCACCCTTAATTATTTGGGCCAAGCACCCAGCATAGTTACTTGCATTCCGTGGTTGCTTACAAACCTTGGCCTGCAGGCATGCACAGCCTTGTTGTGCATGCGACAATTGCAGATCCAAGCTCCTTTCCCCCCTTCCACCCATGTGTCATAATTAAGTTCGGCTTGTAGAATTGGAAATTCTTGGCAAATCCCCATCTGGGTATTTACGGATAAAAGTCCATCATTTTGCGTACAGACCTCCAGTTGTCAAACTGACTGTCGAAGTAGTCATTGTCTGTAGTTACAGCTCACTCTAAAAACTATGTCATCGGTATCGACTACAACCTCAACACGACCAACAACATCACCCTTCCTCTTGATCACATCTTTCAGAGCTACCCCTCTCTTGATACCCAATCCCTTGATACCCCCTCTCTTGATCCTACCCCATGAACCCCACCCTATAACATAAGCATGTCACATTTACATCCGCCACGACTTTATCAACTCCTTGCAAAGTATTCATCCCCCCTCCCCAATTTCACTTCATTACCCAATCACGCCACCCCATCTCCCTTTTATTCCCACTCTCCCTCCCTTGCCCTCCCTCTTCTTTTTCTCACTCTTCCTCTCCCTCCATTTCTTTTCCCCCTTGATCATTCCATCTTTCTTACTCCACTATCCCTCCCCTACACCCTCCATTCCTGTACCTCTATCTTCTCACTTAACCCCTCCATCCATATGTTAGGTCCATCTCCCATGATCCCTCCATCTATTCCTATGAACTCCCGCCTTTGATCCCTCTGTGCTTCTGTCGCCACCCTTCTCTCCTCTCAACATTGAAATCAATAACACCATCCTCCCTCTTCTTGATCCCCTCTACAACCTGCACCCACCATGTTTCTACCATCATTCTCTTGATCTCCCCTCCCTTGATATCCCACTCTATCGATCCACCCATCTACCACCCCTCAACCCCCCTTGACATCAAGCCACCACAATCGCATTTTCCTTGGCTTTAGCAACTACATAGGCCTATTCTTCATCCTCAACTTCCCTTTCTTTTTCCTTAATCCCACCTTGAAAACTCCCTCCCTCACCTTACCTCTCTCCATTTCTTACACTGCTTCTCTTTCCCCCTTCATCCATCCATCCCTCCTTTTCCAAACTTCATACCTCCATACACCTTATCATACGCGTCGTCATCATGCTTCTCATCCCTATCATCATCTTCACCCTCATCCTCATCATTACCATCAGAATCAATATCGAGGTCCATCGGGGTCCATCGTCACATATTCCTTGTCTAGATCTTAAGCTTGATGGAGCATCCACGAGTCAATGAATGAATCCTTGTATCGCCAAAATTTTGAATACGCTCCTTTGAATGGATTTGTGCCTCTTGCCATGTGATCCTCGGTTCTTTGGCATTGACCAAATTAGCGACCATATCCACTGACATGAGGCTTGGCTTGAACCAATTCCTCATGTTCATTTGCACTTTCTATCACTTCTCCTCTTAATATTTCTCTTTGACACTTTAAACCATGATCTTGGTGGTAACTAGCATTCAAAAAGGTTTTCCTCAAGGAATTCTCTTGTTTTCACAGCTAGTAGTTACTATGCACGTCAAGATGTTTGAATTTGATAGATACATATTTTGAATCAGAATTTTTTGTACGAGATTTGGATGTTTCATTCGTTCTTAGTTTTCCATGAGTTTAAGTTGATGACAACTGGCAGTATTTTCTACCACGTGCAGAAGTGTCAAGTCTAAATTGACGTAAAGTTTGGTCTTTGCCTATCATTGTTTTGCTATATGGATGGAATAAAGGTACTTGTTCGTCCAGAGTGTTCCAATAAATACGTGGTTAAAAAAATGCTTCCATTAAAGAAAGGCAAGTGAGAAATGGACAAAACATATTGAATGTGAAGAATGTCATTAGATAGAATTCCTGATAACATGATTCACTTAAAGTTTATAACAGACATGTCAATGACAAAATTTCTCATAGACCATTTTATTAATAAAAAGAAGAATTTTTATGAGTATTTGTTTCAATTATTTTAATTTGGAATTTAACTTTAGTCGATTGTATTGTTGAAACGTATTTATATGTTGTTATCATTATTTGTTTCTTACCATTTTTGTTGCCCTTTATCTTCATATCATCACTAAAGTTGCCTCAATCAAACGTTTAGCCCCAATTTCTTTTTCATATCATTAGCAAAACATAAAATCTACTTTATGTTTAATTTTCCTAGCTAACACTACATGTAATTTTACCATAATACCAACAAAATGATTGAAGGAGATTGCAAAATGTTCTAAATTCGTCAATAAATTTACAAATCACGAGTCAATTTCTCTGCAAATGATGCAACATCCATGCAGGCATTTTCAGGAGCATTTTCCATTTTTGGAATTGAATTTCAAGCCTCTAGAAAGTATTTCTCTTCCTTGGTGGCCTTTTTCATTCCATCACATACATTGCTTCCAAGAGGCACAATCACTAGAAGTCACACTATCCTGCATCTACAAAGAGCTTCACCAAACATTCGTCTTCAAGTGTGAATTTCTGTTCAATTTCAAATCCTTGAATTTTTCAATGGGTACTCACCTGCTTTGACTAAACCAACAGCCTTCAAACCATCAAAATCTTAAGAAGCTCATTTCCAAAGGTTTATGTAATAACTTGTCCTATAAGAAGTAAGACCTCAACTATTGGTTTCTTTCCACATTTAAGTTCAAATAGTTCATTGCAAACTATAATGAACTCAAAAATTGTAAACTACTTGTTGGTGCTCTTTATTCTACATCCAAGATCATTCAGCACGAGTGTGAGACTATCCATTTTCAAGTAAAATATAAATTTGAAACTTTTTTCAGACTTCAAAAACAAAATTGATGTCATGCATGCTATGACTTGGCATACCTCAATGATGACATAATTCAGATAAAGACATAGAATAAATCAATGGCAGTTTGGTTAACATATTTTTCTCCTTACATTCTCTCAATTAAAGGCACTTGATTTTCATTACTTCACTTCTAGGGCTGAAGAAAATTTCTAGCAACTGGTCAACAACACCCCTTGTTTGTGCCTCCATCATGGGGTGTGAGTGAATACCAGAGATCAAAACTGAAATTCTCACATGAAAAGTGTGTACATTTTTTGTTTTACTGTCTTATTGTCAAGGTGAGTGTAAGGGACTTTGTTGTAAGATTAGATGTCCAACCAATACCTACGATTTTATATATTTTTAGGAGATAGAGCATGTAACAAAGGGTCCGATCCAAACATGCCAAACTCCAATGAAGTAGAAGTAAGTAAATTTTTGGCTCTTCCATAGATTGTACTACCGGGCTCCCAAAAACTATCCAACAAAGGTTTTCCCTCCCTTTCCAGCCATACAGTGTCTAGGTTTGCACTCAACAAGGCCTACAAAAACATGTTTGAGAGGTCCATCTGATCGAAAAACTTGAACCCATGTAGATTTATTTGTAGAATCGATTACATCTGAGCCAATGTTGTTCTCACTTAAGTATTTGCAGATTTCTACTTGCATGGTGTTCAAGATAAGAGGGTTGAAGGTTTTCATAGTTTCCTTGACCAAACTCCATTTTCACTTGCTCTTTTTCATCACTTCAGCATTGTGTCACCACGGACGGGGATGGCCACGTCCAAGCTATTGTCATCAACAGCATGATTTTGTATCATGCTAAACAAAGCGTGAAGGTTCAGGTGATGTAATGGGAGATGTTGTATCTTCAGCAACATCTGCTACAACCAGACTTGCAAGAAAAGTACATGAGGCAACATCGTTATTCTTGACAAGATTACTTGCCTTCATGTTAGGAGGTGTTGTCCATACGGGTGAAGGTGCAACACAATCCACCATGCAGTTAGGTGGTAGTATGTTGTACAGGGTATAAAGTGACTCCATTGGTAATGGTGGAATGGGAAAAGGAGTGTTATCAGGTTGTACGTGATTGACGCCCACCACGGCTTGGTGTTGGCACTTTTAGCTGGTGAATTCATGGAGGGCATTGATGGCAAGAGGGCTTTGCGGCCGACGTCATGGTTGCCTATGAGCTTGCATCTAAAGGCATGCATTGGCATCTAGAAAGCACCAAGGCCGTGAGTAGGCATAGACATGCCAACGATGGTGTAGGTTGTAGCTTGCACCGCATGAAGGCTCCAAAGTGGACGGAATCCATATGAGGACTGTTACGAATGCAAGGGGGACCATGCGACGAAGTAATTAACCCGTGTCGCAGTGGTCTCGGGATTGATGGCGGAGAATGGAAGGACATTTGAGCTTGTTATGGTTAGTTCTGTGGGCGCAGTCGAGGCGCATGGTAGGGGTGCCCATTTTGTGACTTGCCATTGTTGCGGTAGTGCTCGAGTTGCACTTGCCGCCTTGTGGATTGAAACGGTCAAAAGAGCCAATTTCTGGTTGAAGTTTATGAGCAAAGATGGATGGAATCAAACAGTTATTTTTAAGTAAACTAGACTTGGTCTCGTATCTTGAACCGTTGAACTCAGCGATAGATCCTTCAGCTGCATGCATTGCATTTACACATCTCTGGTAGCCCAGAAAGTCCCGGGCAAAAACATTGACAAATGGTATCGCTCGCTTCAGATTTGCCTGAGACATACTGCTGACGGTGAGTCCACCCAAGGCCGAAAGGCTTTCAGCGGGCTTCTCCCCACATCGCAAGGGCCTCGTCAATGGTTGACCCCGGATTTCACTCTCGGCGAAGGGGTTCCCCCGCGGGCGCCAACCCTGCCGTGCCGGAGTCTAGCAGCTTTGGACCCGACCCTAGGTCGGAGTTGCTACGGGCCGTTGTGAGTGGGGCCATCTCACTGCCCAACTGTGAGCGTTCGAAAGCACGCTCTTGAGTGGGCGGAGTAGGGCAATGTCGCCTCGCTCTGTGGGGTCATCAGTTTGACGTCTTCCTCGGCCAGCGCGATGGGGGAGCGCAAGTCCCTCGCCTCGCAGCAGCCAATGATCCTGCGCGTGGACCGCTCCGTCCTCATACTCTCCGCCATATTCTTCGTGGGGGCGCTGGTCCTCTTCTTCACCGGCTCCAACCTGTCCTCATCCCCCGGACCCTCAGAGCAGGCGGCTGCCGAAACCGGCTCGTTCGACTTCCCTTTTCTGGGCACAGACAAGGATTCGTACCCGGATGCTCTATGGACTTCCGGCCTGGGCAGCTGCCCCGCGGACGAGGTGTTGCAGAGACGGTTGCAGATGGCGGACATGTCCTTCCGCAAGAATATCGACCGGTTTAACCGGACGCGCAACCGCTGGCGCTACAACGCCAGGAAAGCCATGGCATTTGTGGCCGATGTGCTCGTCCCTACCTACCCCTGCCCCGGGAGGGAACGCCTGGGGCAATGGGCCGCCGGGGGGAGGTGGGTGTGCCTCACCCTCAAACGCGTCGGTGAATCCCGCACGCCCGTGGTGGTCACTGTGGCACGCCACGTGGCTTCCAACGAAACGAGTTTCGAGCGGGACGTCTTCCGCAAGTGGCGTGCTGTCAGCCACGTCTTTTCCCCGTCTCTCTTTACATCTCCATGTCCATCTCAGCCTTCCTCCTCCTCTCAGAAGGGAGCCCTGTCAGACCTGGATTACGTACAAGTGCACAGCGCTGGCCTCGCCGGCGCAGCGGAAGTAGAGGAGCTGCGGAAGTCAGCAGCTCTGCTGCAACGAAGGTACGGTCCAGCAGCAGCGGTAGCAGCAGCAGCAGGCCGTGCTGAAGGAGGAGAAGAAAAAACCTTAGGCGAATCGTGGGGCGCGGACACAGGCTCACTCCATCTAGTGACCCTCCAGGAGCTCCTGGCACAGATCGGCGAGACACACATCGACATCCTCTCGCTAGACTGCGAGGGCTGCGAGCACGCCGTTGTGGCAGACCTGTCCACCCACTGGCAGAGGGACCAGCAGCCAATTGGCCAGCTCATCCTGGAGCTACACGACGTGGCGTCGCTGACGGAGCAGGCGGCTGCCGTGGTGAACAGGCTGGTGGCGGCAGGCTACCGGCTGTTCGAGATGGAGCAGTTGGGGGAGGACTTGCAGAGCTTCATGCTGTCGTTTGTGCACGAGAGCCGAGTGCTGCCTTGATCAAGATCTACGCGAGGAGGAGGAGGCATGCAAAGACTGGGCTGCGGTAGGAAGACTAGGCAATCTCATTCTTTTCTCTGTGTTTCAGTGGGGGAGGCAGTACTCAATGCCTCCCCTTGACCCAGAAGGAGATAAGGATGGAGGAAGGAGAAGGGATGGATGGGGTAGTAAGGCGAGGATGGGGAAAGGGGAGGGGAAAATAGGTGAGCAGGAATGGGGGGTGGGAGGGATAGGGCAGAATGCCAAGGAGTGGGAGGAGAAGGATGACAGTGAGGGGAGGATCATGATGAGGGGCAAGAGGGAAATGACGATGAGGGGGAGGGGTAGAATGGGGGACGATGGGAAGGATGGGGGTTGAGGGGGGAGGATGGGGGATATGGGGGAGAGAATCATGGGGAGGATTGGGGATGGGCACGACGAGGGGGAAGGCGAGGCTCCAGTTCATGAGGAACAAAATATGTATCCCCGATGGTGGTGAAATCATGCAGCGCTTTTCTAGTGCACTCTTTCAGTGCGCTTCAACACCATGGAGTAACAACACACATTCTCATTTGTACAATGAGTACCTAAACGGTGCGCTCTGACATATCTCTCTCTCTCCCTCTCTCTCTCTCTCTCTCTCTCTCTCTCTCTCTATCTCTCTCTCTC
>SZWC01002417.1:112555-123026 GCA_023375785.1 Penium margaritaceum
CTCTCTCTCTCCCCCTCTCTCCCCCCCTCCTCTCCCTCTCCTCTCTTGACCCATAGTGGTCTTTACTATGATCGTGATACACTCGTATTAGCATTCCTACTTTTCCTTCATTGGACAAGCGCATCGAGGTCTCATAGCTTGGCTCCCAGGACATCTTTGTACCATCAGATTTGTTTGATTGAGATGAATCAATAGGGTGAATTAACTCAGATACCCGCACCGCGCGCGCTATGAAGCCGGAGTGCCAATGGGTTGGAAATTTGGCACTGCATACCCGGCGTATTAGAAAGAAAGAACATTATACCCATGAATATCATGTCTGCTCACGGCCTGCTGTTGGTCTTGACCCTGGCACATTCCTTGCACCTTGTGTTGTTGACTGCCTTGATTGTGCACAAAGGAAACCGCATCGCCTGTCCTTTCCTTCGTTTGACTCCCACACGTTGTATCCCCTTGCTCTTGTCCATGTGAATGTGATGGACCCTCTCCCTAACGAATTTCAATGGGATGTTCGTTGGTACGTCTTTTGTCTCACGGATGACTTCTCACATATTCGTTGGATCTTTGACCTTTGCTAGCGATGCCGGACCCACGATCAAGTCTTGGCCTATCCAAGCTGAGCTTGCATGCTAGCATAAGCTATTAGAGTTTCCCTCTGATTGTGGTGGGGAGTCCATGGGTCCCATGTCCCGCTTCCTTCAGTCTCAAAGGGTGCATCTGGAGCTCTCTACTCCAAGTAAACCACAACAGAACAGAGTCTCAGAACACTGGAACCGCAATCCATTGCCTTTGAGGCGATGTCTTACATGACGTGGATTTGGAGCCGTGTTCCCCACGGTCCATTGCCTCATCATGACACGCCATTTGGGTGATGGTATGGTCGTAGTGCTGACCTTCGTCTTTCTCGTGTCTGGTACAACATTGCCTACTTTTTTCTCCCTGAGGACCAGTATGATGCCAAACTGTCTCCTTGACGTCATCTTTCTCTTCTTAGGTCTCATCTTTCTCTGAGGTCTCCTCTCCGTCCAAAGCCGGGCACTTTTGGGATCCTGAGCATAGCCGTCACATGTGTCAGCTCCTATCGTGTCTGCGTCATCACCTATGTCATCTCTTCTCATGTCTACACGTCACTTATGTCCTCTCCTATCGCTTCTATGTCATAGTCTATGTCCTCTTCTGACAAGTCTCCATCGTCATGTACGCCATCTCTTACATCGGCTTCATTGCCTGTATCATCTCCTACCAAATCTGTGTCATCTCCTGTTGCGTCGTTGCCTGTGTCACCAGTTGTGGTTCCATTGGGAGCGGCCCCAGTTGCACCCTCGCAGCCCCCCGTTTCTTCCTGCGTCAGGCGTTCGTCTCAGACCGTTGCATTCTGCACCTCACTACACCCCGCCTGACAGTCGTACAGTCTCAGCTGGCCACTCTAGGCCCGTGTAGTCGTTCCGTCCAATTCACAGTGGTGTTATTGACCACACACAGCCTACTTATGTCTCTCGTCCCGACCCTCTTGGTTTGGTGGTGGATGTGTTACATCCTAACACCGCGCTTCGATACTCTCTCATTGTTGATGATTACTAGCGAGCCATTGTGACAGCCGGGTCTACTCGGCCTCTGTCATATTCCTCAATCGCCACCGCATTTGTTACCAGTGGCACCACAACACGTGTTCCTGAACCAAACACAGTGCAACAAGCATGATTTGCTGTAGATGCATCACTATGAAAGAAAGCTATGGGCGAGGAACTTGCTACGACCGAGGCACATGAAGTTTATGACAAGGTGTAGCTCCAGCCTGGTCGTAAGGCCATATCAGCTTTTTGGGTACTTTGAAGGAAAGAGATGCCTAATGGCTGAGTGGAACGTTACAAGGCCTGTCTTATGGTCAAGGGATTCTCCCAAGTGGAGTTTGATAGCACCTTTGCCCCCATTGGCAAGTACACCACGGCAAAGGCCTTGCTCAGTCAGGTGGCACAGCATGATTAAGAGCTCCAACAGGTGGACATGAACAATACATTCTTACACAATAACATCAAGGAAGAGATCCATCTTGTCCAACCTCCAGGGTTCAAGGATGGCAGAGAAAGAGTTTGGCACCTCCGAAAGGCCTTGTATGGCTTGAGGCAATATCCACGTTGTTGGAACCTCGAGACCTCCGCTACCTTGGAGCGGGGCGGGTATCACCATAGTACAGTGGACCCAGCGCTATTCGTGAGTGCCCCCTCTGTACCCTTTGCCAATGTCCTGGTCTATGTGGAAAACCTCTTGATTGTGTCCCCTGACCCTCAGGGTGTCCCGGTTATGAAGGATCTCCTCCAGTCTCTGCACAATGTAACGGATTGTGGTCTAGCTCGTGCCTTCTTAGAAATGGAGATTGAGCGTGATTGCCAGCGTCCCACACTGAATGTGCATGAGGCTGGTTATGTCACACTGTTGGGGGAGCGTATTGCTGACATGTTGGCCATAGTCCCTTCTGCATCTACGCCTATGATGCCCATTTGGTAGAGGCTTCTCATGTCACCAGACTCAAATTGTCTCAAGGAGCCTATTGATGTCATGACGTATCTCCGAGTCATTGGCTCCTCGATGCTCCTCCGGGCCACGACGCGTGCAGATGCTACCTTTGTTGTGAACTTCTTCTCACAATTCTCATAGCATCCGCGTCAGCTCCATTTAGAGGCTGCTCTACACATTGTGCAATATGTCGTGACTATTCCACGCCTGGGCCTGTGCTTTCCCGCGCAACCGTCTGTAGTTCTTGACAGATACACTGACAACAGTTGGGTCCGTAATCGTGATGTGCATAGCAAGTCTGGCTACACCTTCGTTGTCAGAGGCATAGATGTCTCGTGGAAGAGTGGCAAGCAGGATTGCGTAGCGCAGAGCTCAACTAAGGCTGAGCATGTCGTGTTGGGGGCTGGGGTCTATGAGAGCATCTGGTTGTACCGTCTCAGGCAGTAGCTGCGCCAGCGCGTCCGCTACATCACCATCTAGTGCGAAAATGAGAGCATGCGTTGCATAGTTGAGTATGATGGCATGTGTCACATGCACAAAAAGCACATCAACATTGAGCATCACTTTGTACCCCAGCACATTTAACGTGGCGATGTCTCTGTCGTCGGTGTCGACTCACAGTAGCAGCATACAAACTTTCTCACCAAATCTTTGTGCAGATGCAAGTTCATTTTTGCGGTGCGTTATGTTGGGCTTTTGTGTATTCTCCTACTACTACCCGATTTGTACACCGCTCTTGTTCCTTCATCTCTCCGTCAGCAGTTCTTATGTGGCCCTATCTTGTGTCCCTTGCTGTGCATTGTCGTTGCCATAACTTTGTGACCCTTGCTTGCTAGTGGTGAGAAGCTTCTATAGGTAATGGGGGAGTATTGGTGTATGAGGGACGTTGACCTCTAAACTTGTCGCCATGGCTTGCTGGTATGCTGGGACACTCGACGACTACTTCGAGAGTGTCAGCACGAGCCAGCGTGCCCTCACGTGCTGTCCAAAGGTTTCTCAATGACCATCTCCCGAGTTCCATTTTCTCAGTGGCATTATCCTTGCTTGTTCATGATCCAATTGCGTGGAGTGTTTGTTCCTGCACCTAACGCTTCTTTCGGTTTTCCATTTGGACAACGGAGGAGCCCATATGCCTATTGGGTTCCCTTTTGCTGTTGCTTTGGAGCGTGGATCTGGGTTAGTCTACATCTTCTAATTGGCTGGTTCCAAGAAGCTTCCTAGCATGCTTACCACTAGCTGGTCGTCAGCGCTCGGTCGGCTTGCGGCGTCAACACAGGTCGGACGCGAAACGGCAAGGGTTTGGCTAGACGACACGAACATAGTGTCAAATGTGCTTCCATAAACAAACACATGCAGAGAGAGTTAACAAAAAACAGGTCCACAGCATGAATACCTGCCACGGCGCACGAAGGGTGTCGCACGCGGTAGTGCAAGGTCTGTCCTAAAACCGGCCCAAAAACATTGTTTTGGCCGTAACTCTTTGCAGAAAACTCAGAAAGCTACAAAGTCTAAACCTAGATGTGCAAGATTTCAGGCCGGACACTATGGCTGGTCACATGCATGCATCTGGCATCAATCGGTGGACACACAATGCAAAACATGGAAATTGGGCCCATGGCCAGTCCACCGATGAAATCCAACAGGATGCAAAAAAACTGTAGATGGTCCAAGACAGCATCCACGACGCTGGGGCAGCCATCGGTCAGCTCCGAGTGGGTGGTCCGAGTGGATGGGGCGCTAGTGCCTTCGGGGTCTGCATCAGGAATCATGTCGTCGCGCTCTCCTGTACCGCTGCTCTCTTGGCCGTTGCTCGTGATGGGTGGAAGCCACACACACCAACAACTGCCACCATAATGATGTCTGAGTGAAAGCAGGAAAGGATGGCTGAAAACCAATCATAGCAAGCAACGATCAATCATACCACAACACAAGGCCTTCTCGTGACAATGGTGCATCCCACTAAGTGCCCGGGTCTCGACCATGCAAGAAGTCAATCACACACCCTACGTGTCAACCATCATCCAAGGGAGACAGAGAAACAAGGTCTCCTCGTGACCCCGGAAAATGTCTCTTGGTGCCCGGGTCTCGACCACACCATGCATGGATCATACATAACACATGTAGGCAATGGGTCTCCATGTCAAACTGGTCGAACTCACCAGGTGTGCGGGTCTTGACTAGCATGACCTCGACCAGAGCATAGTTCCACACCCCAAGTAACCTCGCTTGCCTCATAATGTGTCAGGCCAAAAGCCCACACACTGACACTCCCCCTAGGCTGCAGAGGCTGACATCATGAGTAAAGCTGATGGCTGCTCTCAACACAATCCCTGAGGAGGAAGCACAGGTCCCCCATGGCCACATACCCCTGCACAGCAATAGGAAGGGTGACGACGTTGTTGGTGTGATGTGCTTGCAAAGAGCCTCACCCTGGAGCACTGTCATCGTTGTCGTTGTCCTTGGTGTTTTTGTCATTGCTATCGTAGTCGTCAATGCTTTTGTCACCTACAGATGTGAGTGGTGCAGCGCTGAGGGCCTCCTCCAAAGTAATCACCTGATGTATGGCCTCTAACTGTTGCCCTCTCGCCTCGCCTCTACGCGCCCCTCCCTCCCCCCCCCCCGGAGGAGAGGGGGGGGGCTCCACTCAGTTTTGCACTCAGGGTTTTCAGTTCTTTGTTTTTTCACTGTTTTGTTGATTTGGGAGATTGGAACATATGGGTGGATTGTTGCAAATGGGAAAAATGGAATGTATATTCGAATTGGCAAAACCTTAAGGGCCAGGGGAGAGTTTCCATACCCTCCCCTGACCCTCCACTGCCTATGCTACCCTATGCCTACATCTATCCCTTACAAGTAGAGGGGGTAGTCCCATGCCTCCACCACACATGTATACCTACGTCTAGATGTCACTTGCATCTGTACCCTCTTTTCCCCACCTAGTAGCATCTACGGCTGTGTCCTGGCAGCCATCTCCTCTGCCTGAGGTGAGCACTTTCAGCTTAGGCTAGTCCAGCAAGCTTGGTGGTGTTGGCTCTAGTGGGTGTGGAGGCACCCTCAAGGATGCCTAGCTCTCACTAAAGCACGCTACCAGTGTTTGGACAGCCAATGGACACCAATGGTGAAGAGTGTGGAGCACAAGGATCACGGATGTGAGTGGGCAAAACACGTTCCATTCAATAGATCTCAATCGAAACAAGTTTTTGTCATTTATCATAGTATGTTTACATCAGATTCTTGCAGCCTGTGATCTAAGCTTTCCAACGCATCCAAGCACGTCCAAATCGGAGCAGTAGAACCCCTGCTACGGCCGTCGAATTAACCCTTGGTGGAGCCGAGCCGCCCACCATGCCCACGAACGGGATTGACGGGAGGCGCTTCGACGGAGGCCTGTCGCAGCGCCCTTCCTGTCATCCCAACGTGGGGAGGGGCTCGCCTTGGTCCAGGGGACCATCCACATTCATTCCTTCATGGCCCATGTGCCTTTGGAGCCCATTGGAGACAAACTAGGATAACTGGCGGTGGATTACCCCGCCACCTATGGCGGGTACCAGATTCCACACGCCCAACACCCAATTTTCGGGCTAGGCTAACTTTCTGAATACTCATCAAATCAAGCAATTCAAAGCTCGATCCTGCATGGAAAAATCCAAGAAATCCAAATCTAAAGTCAGGTTTTCGACCACTCCTAAGTGGTCAAACCAGGGGGTACAATCAACGGCACTCATGGCAAGGGGCACACCATGTCAACAATCTCCCCCTTGCACCGCAGCCTTGATGCCCTGTCCTTGGAACCTATGGTGTTTTTAAACCTCACTGCGCAGACCAAGCTCCATGCAGCTTGCGTCGTGCCTGTCCTTGGGTTGTGCCTTGGTCATGGCGTCGGCGAGCATGCGCTTAGTGCCACAATGCATAATAGCTGCACCTCCCTTCGCCACCAAGTCCTGCGCGTAGTGATGCCGGATCTCGATGTGCTTGGTCCTCTTGTGCAGCACCGGGTTGTGCGTCAGACTGATGGCACTCATGTTGTCAAAGTTGAGCACCGTTGGCTTCCTTTGCGGCACGCCGATCTCTTTTAGCAGCCGCTGCAGCCACACCGCCTCCTTTGCAGCTTTCGCGAGTGCAATGTACTCCGCTTCGGTGCTGGACAATGCAACACAGTCGTGCTTCCTGCTTGCCCATGAAACTGTTGCACCACCAAGCACAAACACGTACCCCGATGCTCATCTTCTTTCATCCACATCACCAGCCCAGTCGGCATCCGAGTAGCCGACCAACTCGAGGGAGTCGTCACGTGCTCCCCCTCCAAACATGAGTCGCAACTGTTTTGTCGCCTTAAGATAGCGGAGGATCCACTTCACCGCTTGCCAATGCAGCGGCCCGGGGTCGGCAACATAGCGGCTCACTTGACCCTCCGCGAAGGCCAGGTCGGGCCGCTTCGCCACCATGGCGTACATGATGCTCCCCAGTGCGGATTGGTATGGCACACCTGTCATCTCCTCCTTCTCCTCATCCATACTTGGCCCCATGCTTGAGCTTAGCTCACATGTGGTGGTCATGGGTGTGCCAATGGGGTTGCACTCCTCCATGTCGTAGCAGCAGAGCACCTCTTGCACGTACTTTGCTTACCCCATCTCCAGCGTGCGTGCCTTGCGGTCCCTCTTGATGGCGACGCCGAGGTAGTACTTGAGCTTGCGCATGTCTGTCATTTTGAACTGACCGCCCAGCTGCCGCTTCAGGTTCACCAACTCCTCCATGTCCGATGACACGAGGATGAGGTCATCCACGTAAAGGACCACGATCTGGTGTGAACCCTGCTGCTTTTGCACGTACACGCTTTGATCCACTTCGCAGCGCTTGACGCCAATCTCGGCCATGAAGCCGTCCATTTTCAGGTACCACATGAGTGGCGCTTGCTTCAGTCCGTAGAGCACCTTGCAAAGCCGGCACACCTTTCCCGACGGCACGTCCACCCCCTCTGGCACCTCCATGAGGACCTCCTGGTTTAGGTCGCCGTTGAGAAACGCGGTTTTCACATCCATTCGGTGGACTTCGTAGCCGCGCACCGCCGCCACCGAAAGGATGGAACGAATGGAGGTGAACTTCGCCACCAGCGCGAAGGTTTCGTCATAGTGTTCACCTTTTTGCTGGGCGTACCCCTTCGCCACCAGCCGCGCCTTGTACCGCTCCACCTTCCCCTCCTTGGTGATGTTCTTCTTGAAGATCCACTTGGAGCCGATGATTTTCGCACCCTCCGGCCTGTCAATCAGCTGCCAAGTGCCGTTCTCTTCGTGGGAGGAGAGTCCTGATTTTATAGCTCCTTCCCACTCAGCTCCATCCTTCCGCTGCAATGCCTCCTTGACAGTCTCAGGCTCCTCTTGCGCAGAGAACGCTCAAGCAAACCCTGTCTGGGTGCCCTGCGCGGCATCGTAATATTTTGCCGTCCTCCTTGCGCGTCCGCTTCTCCGGGGCTGCTGCTGTTGAGGCGGCTACTGCTGCTACTGCTGCTGCTGCTGCCCTCTCGCGGCGCCACTCGCACTGCTGGCCTGCTCCCCTTCTCTTGGGGACTGTGGGGATGCGGGCTCACTCCCCGCCTCCTCGTTCACCTCCACTACTGCCGACGCTTCGGACTCAATGTCCGACTTGGCTGAATGTAAATCAGCCGCTCTCCCATCCCTCGGATGGTTATTGCCGGTTGGAGCCGCTTGGACGTCACCCTCTTTTGCGTCCTCCTGCATCCCCCCCTCTAGGAGTGGCAGTCACTCCGCACGCTTGGAGAGACCCGCGTCCTTGTCCGTCCAACGGCTGTCCTCGTCGAACGTGCCGTCGTGTCTCTTCACGATCTGCTACCTCCACGAGTCAAAGAGCCGATACGCCTTGCTCCCGCTCTCGTACCCGACGAAGATGCACCGACGAGTCCGCGGGTCCAGCTTGCCCCGCCCCTCCCGTGCCTGCACAACAGCATGTGCAACGCAACCAAACATGCGGACATGTGCCATAATTGGCTTCCTCCCACTCTATACTTCTTGTGGCGTCTTCCACACCTTGGACTCCGCGTCTTTTAGTGGCTTCGTTAGCGTGAGGTTCATGATGTACGCAGCTGTCCATGCCGCCTTGCCCCAGTATCGCTACGCGAGGCCGGCATCACTCAACATGGACCGGACCATGT
The DNA here is from genome assembly GCA_023375785.1 of Penium margaritaceum. Lineage (NCBI taxonomy): Eukaryota > Viridiplantae > Streptophyta > Zygnematophyceae > Desmidiales > Peniaceae > Penium > Penium margaritaceum. The sequence continues at coordinate 121,236 of SZWC01002417.1, forward strand.
TGAGGATGGTGATGTTCGCCCTCTCGGCGACGCCATCTGCTGCGGAGAGTGTGGCGTAGTTTTCTGCCATGCGATCCCCTTGTTCTTCATCCATGCCGAGCAGCCCTCGTACTCGCCGTCGTTGTCACTCCGGAACGCCTTCACCTTCAAGTCCGTTTGCCGCTCCACAGCCGCCACAAATTCTTGCATGCAAGACAGGACATCGCTCTTCCTCTTGATGATGTAGAGGTAGAGCTTGTGGCTGTGGTCGTCGATGAAGGTGACGAAGTAGCGGGCCCCACCAATGGAGGGCTCGAACGGTCCGCACACATCCGTGTGCACCACCTCCAACTTCGTCGATGCACGCTTCCCTTTGCCGTCAAACGGCTGCCGTGTCACCTTGCCGGCCACGCATGGCTCCCACACGGCATTCTTGGCTGCATCAAGGCCCTTGACCTCAAGGCCCTGCACCACTTCCTTCTTCGCCATGTCCCTCATAGTTGAGGGAGTGATGTGACATAGGCGGCGGTGCCATAGGTCCAGATTCCTTCATCCTTTGTCACGAGGTTGACGGCGTCAGTCATCACTGCATCGGCAAGAACCTTAGTACGAAGAAGGTACAGGTCCTCCTCCCTCTTGCCTCGTGCAATCACCTCTCCATCCCCCTCCTTCTAGATGATGGCCTCTTTCTTGTTGAAGAGTACCTCGAGCACCTTGTCGGTAAGGCTGCTCACTGACAGCAGGTTTGCCCCAAAGTTGGGAATGTGAAGCATGTCGTAGATGGTACACGGAATGACATTCCCGTTCACCACCGACTCGATGCGTACATTGCCTTCGCCTGCGACCAACTCTGGTTTGCTGTTGGCCACTATCATGCGTCACTCGGTGGCGTCGTAGGTGACGAACGCCGCCCGGTTGTATTGTGTGTGGCGGCCTGATCCGGAGTCGATCACAGTGACTTCCGGATCTGTCTAGTCGGTAGACTCCCTGGCCATCATGGCTTGGGTTTCCTTCTTCCCGCCCTTCCTAGGCTGGTCCAACTTCTTGTTGGGGCAATCACGTGCGTAGTGGCCTTGTTTGCCACAATTGTAGCACTCCCCCTTGCTGTCACCTCTCTTGGTGCCCTGGTTAGTACCCTTCCCCTTCTTGCCTCCTCCTCCACCTTGAGGGCAGACGGCACACCATACAGATCTTGATATTCGATTAAAAATGATTTTTGGGTCCTTCTGCCTCATCATTTTTTTTCATCGAATTCAACAGGTACCACCTAAATAATTACTTTCCTGACTCGGGTACACAAATTTCATCGAAATCGGAAAAAAAAAATCTGAAAAAAAATATCGACGCAATCTCACCTCCACTCATATCTTCAGGTCTTGACGTGGAAACCATGTTTCTGCGTCAGGTCTATCAGTCTGACGTGGCCTGTCGCGTCAGGCAAGCCTCGTCAGACTGACGCGCCCTCGAAAACCGGTCATCGGTTACGTTGGAGACCGGTCGTCGTCGATTTTAAGGATTATGCTTTTTCGTTGAACGAATTCCAAGGTACCACCTAAATAATCATTTTCTCAAAACCCGTGCTCGAAAACAAAGATTCCCTAAATTATGGATCTGAAAAAAACGAATATCAATATCAGTATGGTAGGCGGAACTTGACATTGCCCCGCTTTTTCTCCCACCACGCCGCATCCATTCATTGCGGACGTACTCAGCCACCTTCGGGTACTTCAGCTCATCGGCGGACCAGCCACCCACGACGGTGATCATGGGACTCCACCTGTCCAGCAAGGCCAGAAGGAGGATCATAGCTTG
>SZWC01002417.1:152491-166988 GCA_023375785.1 Penium margaritaceum
TTATTCTCTGGCCCTCAAGCCCCCTCTTGTGTTCCCCTTTTTTAATTTTTTTGCCCTCACCCTCCACCCCCCTTTTTTTTTAGTTCTCCCCTCTACTCGCATTAGGCCCTCGCCTTTCTCTTTTTTTCCTTTCTTTTTTTTTTCGCTTTCAGGCGTACCCTTTTCGGATTTTTGTTACTCGCCCCCCCTTTTTCTCGATTGCCCAGAAGGTGGGCGAACGGAGAAAATAAGGAGGGGAGGGGGGTGTCCGGTTGTCCGGCCCTCCCTCCCGTGCACGCTCGCTCGCTCGCTCGCTGAGTGAGCGAGTGAGCGAGTGGGTGTGGGGGGGAGGAGGGAGCAAGAGGGGGGGGGGTCCTGTCCGCCCCTCTGACCCGGCCCCTCCGTCGGTCGGCCGACGGGGCCGACGGGGCCGAGGGGGCCCACGAGGCCCACGGGCCCCCTCCGAAGGGCCCCTCGGAGGGGCTCGGCAGGGCCCTCCGAGGGCCCCCCTAAGAAGGGGAGGAAGGAAGGGGGGGGTGCGAAAGGGGGCGACAGGCCCCCTCAGAGGCCCCCCCCCTCAGAGGAGGGCTGCGAGGCCCTCCTCGCAGCGGCAGCAGCAGCTGCAGCGGCAGGTGCAGCAGCTGCGGTTGCTGCTGCTGCTGCTGCTTCTGCTGCTGCTGTTGCTTCTGCTGCTGTTGCTTCTGCTGCTGCTGCTGCTGCTGCTCTGCGCAGCAGCAGCAGCTGCTGCTTGCTGCTACCGCCGCGGCTGCTGCTGCTGCGCGCTACTGCTGCTGCCGTCGATGCTACACGCTGTTGCTATTGCCACCGCAGCTGTAGTAGCTGCAGCTGCTGCTGCCATATGCTGCTGCTGCTGACGCTGCTGCTGCAGCGGCTGATGTGCTACTGCAGCTGCTTTCGCCGCTGTTGCTGCTGCTGCTGCACGCTGCTACTACTGCTGCTACTACTCTCTGCTGCTGCTGCTGCCGACGCTGCTGCACGCTCCTGCTGCTGCCGCCGTTGCTGCAGTGGCTGCTGCTACTGTTGCTTTTGCTGTTGCCGTCGCAGTCGCTATTGCTCCTTTTGGCGGCTCACCGCCCTTGTGGTGTTGACTTGTAGTCGTTTCGCGCTCCCTCACGCTGCTGTCGGCGTGGCGCCACGTGGTGCGTTCTCTTTGCGTTCCGTCCACTATTGCTGCTTCTGCTGCTCACACGTCCCCCTGTGCTCTGATACCAAATTGGAAATATTTTTAGGGCATGCAGGCCCATGCAAAAACGAACATGAGCTCTGTGTGTGAGTGCGATGCAAGACGGCAAGAATTTGGCTAAGTCTGGAACGCTGAATATAAAGAACAAGAAGGAAGTACAAATGAGCCCCTAGCGGGCTTAAATAGGGGCGCCGGCAGCTAGCCGCACCGGGCCCCGTCACCCCCCCTGAGCCCAAACGAGTCAGCGGGGAGAACACATTGCGTACACCACCATAACAACAACGATGGTCTCCTCGAGGCACCGGAACAGCTCTCCGAGTGCCTGGGTCTCGACCACCGAGGAAATAAGAGCAGTGCCAGAATATCTCAGAATCAACGTCCAGACATCACACACATCTTTCCGAACATCGGAAGCGCTAGTACAGCCACCGGGTCTCCTCGTCGCACCGGTATAGTCCACCGGGTGCGCGGGTCTCAACCCACCGAGAAAACTCTCCCAGCTCCCGACAAGTCCACAGGGCTACCAGAACGCATCGACCGCGTCTCGCCGGCGCTGTCGTAGGTGCCGGAGGAGTCTCAGTGCAGTCCCTAGGCCCGTCGTGTCGTCACGCCCTCCTCTGCCATATACCAAGGATGTGGGTATGTCGGTAAACTAGCGGTGTCGGTCGTGACGGATGGAAGCCACACAAACCAACAATTAGGAATGAAGAATGAGCAACAATGGGAGACCCCTCCAAGTTCTAGTTCCTCCCCACTAGTGTAGAACTTGTTACTCGGCTAACCAGCCAAAAAGAAGATAGTCCTAGACCTGTTTTCTCGCAGGCATGGTTTTCTCGGTGAGCCCTGCTTGGCAGGGCTCACCGAGAATGGTGTTAAATCAAGATCGAGACTAGTCTCGATCTCGCTCGTCTCGATTTTTTCTCGTCTCGATGTCTCGTACCGCACGACACAAGACAATCCCGATCTGTCTTGCGCGAGACGAGACGAGACCGAGACACGTCATGTGTCGCGCGAGATCGGTACGAGAATCTTGCACCGTAGTGTGAGTCTCGCTTTTCTTCTCCACTGAACCCTGCCACGTGTGCCAAGGCTGTAATAGCCAATCGTACATTGGAACTGTAAGCACAAAAAAACAGGCAGATCCAGTGTCCGACACTCTGTGTAGGAACAGTCGTGGAGAGTCAACGGGAACATCGAAAATACAATTTAGGTAAAAAAAATTAAAACAAACTGCTATCATGGTCACAATTGCATGTCGTGCATTGCGTAAAAAGCTGAATCTACTTTGCGTAGAATGGTAAATTCACTCCCGGGTTTTTTTTTTCGGCTCCACGTAACCTGCTTGCGCGTACTGAATGTCAACATGTGCAAACAGCTGGCTAGTCATTCGTGGACATGTTTTGTGCCCGCTGGTCCAGACAGTCAGTTGTGAGGCAAGATGACGGAGTGACATAGGTTTTGAATCGTAAACCGGGGGGGGGGGGGTTGCTTCAACAAAGATGTAAATGCTAGTTGTTTTAAAAAAACTTGCTCGCAGTCAGAATGAAGTCCCCGCAAAGTGGGTGGGCTCCGGCAGCGCGAATCGTCGTTTCGATCACCCCTCGCAACGTTGCAACATGCGAGATTATCTCGGATGTGAGCAAGACCGAGACGAGATCGAGATGAGCGAAACACAAATCGGTACGAGACCGAGATTTTCTTGTCTTATGTACCCGGGATGAGACATCTCATACCAAAATGCAAAAAAACGAGTTTGAGATCGAGACGTCTTGTCTCGATCTCGATTTAACAGCCTAGCAGCAAGACGCCTGACAGCCCAAAACCTGGGTGTCGTCCGTTTTGCCTGGAAACTGAACCATACCATAATACTGACGCTGCAAACGCAGTCGTGTGGTCATAATCAGGTAGAAAAATAGCACCAAAGAGTTATGGCTGCCCGAACCCAGGCAGTGCCTACGACAGTCAGTGATGCCAGACAGGGCCACACAGCAGGAGACATGGACCCTAGGCACAGCATGATGCTGCGGACGCAATGCCACAACCAGAAACAGCGCTGGGTACATGCAGACAGCATCTGCAGTGGCAGCGATCGTCGTCGGCCCGACCGCCGAGGAGGCCTGCCGATGGAGCTGAGCGCATCGCCGAAGGGAGGAGGCTCCAGCGACCGGTGAGTGGGCCTCAGCTTGCGTCGGCTCCACCGAGCGGCACTCCAACAGTGTCGAGTCTCGCCGTCATTCATCTGCACGCCGATGTACACAAGCCGGGAGGACACAACAGAGTACAATGAGAGATGCACGAAAACCAACAAGGCTAGCACCTCGCTTGTTCCACACTGGTTGTCTCGGCAGGGCTCGTCAGGACCACAGGCCTGCTCGTTTATCCAGCCTGTAGGTCCCTTCTCAAGCCTTTTGCTGTGCCTCAAGGTGCGAGCAAAGATGAGCTTGCTAATCTCCCGCTAAATGGAAAAGCTAGGCAGCAGTTTGGGGCAACAACGTTGTTAATGCAGCATGCGGGCTTCCACGCTCGTTGCTTAAGTCAGCTGCCCCCTCAGTTTGCGCTCTGGAGTCTAAGTCTGGATGCTTTGGGTTTGTTACTCAGAACGTGTGCGCCAGTGTTACCGCCAGAAAGCAGTTGAAAACTGAAAGTGACTGATGAGGAATGAAGAATGTGAGAAGATGCTTGGAAGCTTCTGAGGGACACAGCCACCGCCTAGGAGTCAGTGCCTGGTGAGACGATGACAATAGTCACAAGTCATGCACACAACGGCAAGGGTCTGGCTAGGAGACACAAGGCAAAGCGTCAGAATGCTTCAATAGCATTTGCAGAGAGAAATGACAAATGACAGGTCCATGGCATAAGTACCTGCCGCGGTGCACGGCGGGTGTCGCACGCGGTAGTGCAAGATCTGTCCTAAAACCGGCCCAAAACCACTGTTTTGGCCGTACCTCTGCGCAGACATGTCAGAACGCTACGCCGTCTAATCCTAGACGTGTAGGATCATGAGCCGGAAGCTATGACTGGTCACATGCATGCATCCAGCATCAAACAATGGACACACAATGCAAAAACATGCAAATCAGGCCCACGGCCAGTCCACTAAACTCTTGCGTGCTGCACAAAAACTACAGGAGGTCCCGGGTAGCGTCCAGAGCTCTGGAACGGTCGTTGGTCAGCTCCAAGCTGGTAGTCTGCCACTAGATGACGCACCGGTACCACCTGGGTCCTGCATCAGGGATCTGCACGAGTATGGACACGGCCGAGTGGTCACAGTAAACCCTACAGGTCGACAGGAACGTCACAAATCACAACAGAATGAGAAACAATGGGAGACCCCTCCAAGTTCTAGATCCCCCCCAAATCTGAAGAGCTTGTTACTTTGTTAACCAGCCAATCAGAAAGTATACCTAGACCTATTTTCTGTAAGGCAGGGTTTCCTCGGTGAGCCCTGCCAGACGGCCGAAAGCCCAAAACCCGGGCGTCGTCCGTTTTGCCTGAAAATTGGACCATACCGTAATACTGACGCTGCAAACGCGGTGGTGCGGTCAGAAACAGCTAGAAGAATAGCAGCAAAGAGTTATGGCTGCCCGAACCCAGGCAGTACCTACGATGGTCCATGATGCCTAACAATGCCACGCAACACGAGACATAGACCCTAGGAAGAGCATGACGCTGCAGACGCAATGGTACAATCAGATCCAGCGCCTGATGCATGCTGACAGCATCTGCGGTGGCTGTGACCGCCGGCGGCCCGACCGCTGAGGAGGCTTGCCGATGGTGTTGAGCACGTTTCTGCAAGGAGGAGGCTCCAGCAAACTGCGTGTAGGCCCGAGCATGCATTGGCTCCACGGGACGACACTTCTGTAGCGTCGAGTCTCACCGTCAGTCATCTGCACACCGATGTACACAAGCTGGGAGGACACAATAGAGCACAATGAGAGATGAAAAATAACCAAGACTCCCACATGACTCACAAGCGCAGTGCACATGGGCGGGCAACGCCACATTCAACACATAGACTCCTCCAGGGCACACAAAGACGCGTGCCGCAACAAAGAGTGCAACTCACGGACGCATGTCGACTGAACTCATAGCTTTCTTGAATGAGTCACGCTTCAGCACCTTGGTCAAGAAGTGAGCCAGTTGCCATGCTATCTCAACCCACACAATGCTGACACTGCCGTCATGCAACAACGAATGCACATAATGATACTCAACATTGATGTACTTTGTGCGTGTGTGATGCACGCCGTCATTGTCGGTGATGGCCATGGCACTCTCATTGTCATAATGCAATGTGATGGATGCAACGCACTGACGCAACTCGGACAACAGACGACGCAACCACACGTCTCACAAGCACCTGAACCAAGGGCTACAAAATCAGCCTCAGCAGTGCTATGTGCAATGCACCCCTGCATGCCATTGCCCCAGGACACAGCCGTGTCGCCAATTTGGAAGATCCAATCTGTGCGACTCTTACCGTCCGGATTTCTGGCCCAGTCATTGTCGGTGTAACCCACGGGGACATCAGACAAATGGTTGTAGAACATGAGAACTCGTCGAGGAGTTGAGACAACATAGCACAATACTCGGATCACGGCCTTGAAGTGGAGGTGACGCGACTCTTGAGAGAAATGAGCTAGGAGGTTGACGGCGAACGCGATACTTGGACGCGTCGTCGTCTCTAGAAACATAAGTGACTTGATGACTCGCAGAGACGTGGTCACTTCAACTGGCTCCCCCACAATGGCTGCGACAGGACTCTTCAGCTTCACCTGGCCATCAGGTGACATGGTTGAAGACGTGCTCGGAACGAGGGGTAGGTCCTCGGCGAAGTGAGTGGACAGAGTCTATGCATAGGCTGTCTCATGGAAATGCAGGATGTCTTAGGAGCGATCATGCATGAGCTTCATGCCCAGGAAGACCCCGGCAGACCCGAGATCCTTCATCTGGTAGGTGGTATGCAGTAGGTCCTTGACCGTTGGATGGTAGCCATGTCTGGCGATGCAATGAGGAGGTCGTCAACGTAGACTATTATAGCGGTGAAGGTCTGGCCTCGTAGGCTGAAGAACCATGCGTGGTCAGCGGTGTTGCGTAGGAGGCCGCCGCGGAGGAGCGTGCTGCTGATCTCTTGGCTCCAGAACCAAGGCAACTGCATCAGACCATAGAAGGCCTTCCGTAGTCGCTAGATTCTCCCAGTGCCTTCGTCAAAGCCGGGGGGGCTGCACCATGTAGAGCTCCTTGCCCTCCACCGAGCCATGGAGGAAAGCGTTGCTCATGTCCATCTGATGCAGCTCCCACCAGTGTTGGGAAACCAGGCTGAAGAGCGCCAGGCTGGTGGAGAATCGACCAACTGGGGTAAAGATCTGGTCGTAATTGACCCCAGGGACCTGAGCAAACCCCTTGGCTGTGAGCAGGCCTTGTACCTATCCAAGGACCCGTCCGGCTTCCATTTGCACCGGAAGATTCACTTGAAATCAATGGCCTTCCGACCTGGATGGAGATCAACGAGGTCATACACGTGGTGCTGCCTGATAGTAGTGACCTCGTTGGCACAAGTAGCAACCTTGTGTGCGGCCTCAGGAGAGGCTTGAACCTCGCGCAGGGTGGCTGGGTCTTCTGGGCGTGCTGTTGAGTTGACGATGAGAGTGTGTGCATCTCGAGCTCCAGCTTAGATGCGCGCGAGTGCAGCCATGAAAGCATGCCGATGCTCGTGATGGAGCATGGCATAGCCTAGTGCAGGCCCTGGGTGGAGGTCTACAATGATGGCTAAAGTGGTCAGGTTAAGGGCCTTGGTGCCGGGGTCCCCACTCACGATCGTAGGAGTGGAAAAGACACGTGGAGTGACAGGAGGCCGATGTGCCACAGGGCGCGGCACGACGGTCTTTTTGCTCATTGACGGCTTGGGTCGGAGCAGACCGCCTGGGCCACGCGTGTAATACGATGGAGCAGGAGATGGCAATGAGTCCGACGGGGCTGCTGGCGCAGAGGGACAAGCGGACGTGACTAGGGCTGCCAACCCGGAGGGGCGAGCGGACGCGACTTGGGCTACTGGCCCGGAGGGGCTTGCAGACGCGACTGGAGCTGGTGGTCCGGAGGGACCGACGAACGCGACTAGGGCTACCGGCCCGGAGGGGCAAGCGGGCGCGACTGCGGCGGCAGACCTGGAGGGGCCAGCGGGCACGACTGGGACGATGGGTCCAGAGGGGCCAGCGGACGCGACTGGGGCTGTCGGCCCGGAGGGGCCAGCTGATGCGATTGGGTCTGTTGGCCCAGAGGGACAAGCGGACACGATTGGGGCTGTCAGCTCGGAGGGGCCAGCGGATGCGACTGGGCCTACCAGCCCGAAAGGGTCAGCGGATGCGACTGGGGCTGCCTGCCCAGAGGAACCAAGTGATTTGCCTCCCAGAAGCGGTAGTATGGAGGACGGACTCACCATTCTCCCACACGACGGGAGGGACACAAACAAGCTGGAGCAGACGAGATCGTAGGGAAAAATCTCCTAAAAGAAGAGGGCATTGTGTGGGCAGCCACACAATGGCCACGCAGTCCCAGATGCAAGCGGGACAAAGATCAGCTCGGTGACCACACTAGTGCTGGTATAGCGTGGACTGGCGGGGAAGGGGTCCGTGGAGAATCCGATTCTAGACCCACGTCATGTAGGCCATGGCTTCAAAATAGACGCCATCGGAGAGGCCAGACTAGACCCGGATGTTGCGGACAGTGTCGGCCATGGTACTGTTCCACCGCTCGCAGACGTCGTTCTAGACGGGCATGTAAGGTGCCGTCGTCTCATGGTGGATACCACAAGAGGCAAGAAAAATTGTGGTCTCGTCCATGTACACACCACCGCGATCAGAGCAAAAGCGGCAAAGGGATCGAACACACTCGCACTCCACAAGGACAAGACAGTCCCGAATGGCGGGAGCAACATCGCTCGTCTGCTGAAGGTAGAAGACCCAGCGGTAGCGAGAGTAATCGTCAGTGAGGGTGAGGACATAGCGTCCATGCTTGCAGACGGACTCGGTAGGGAGAGGACCCATGACATCGGAATGGACCAGGTCTAGAGGGACGGATGCGCAGGAGAAGGACTGAGGGTGTGTGAACCGAAGCATCTTGCCCTGAGGGCAATCAATGCACTCCGTGGGACAAGGCAAAAGGAAAGTGTCTGGGTCAAGGCCTTTGGCCGGCTGGGTGCAGAGCATGTTATCCACGGTAGCAGAGTGGACGTGGCAAAGGCGGCGGTGTAAGGGACGTGTATGTTGCGGAGAGTGCGTGCCAGTGACAAACACATGGCCTGTGGCGGCGGACGGAGAGGGGATAGAAGGAGAGGAGGACAGACGAGGCACGTGCCACAGGTTGCCACTGGCGGTGGCGTGCAGAACGACAAGACCGGAAGGACGCAACGACACAATGCCAACACCACGTGAATGCAGAACGTCCATACTCATGCGGTCAAGGACACTAACGGACAGGAGGTTGAGCTCAAGTCCAGGGAAAAAGAGGACATCAGTCCCGCCTCGCTCTCCACGTGAGGGCGCTCTCTAAGACTTCACCTCCGAGCGCCTTGCAGCCAGGTGGAAGAGCTTGCAGAACAAGCGTCTTCACCGCTCCGCTGTCATGGGTATGGTAGCTCTCACCACTGCTGTAGTACCCGGCCCTTCCTCTGCTGCAGCACCCACCTCTGCTTCATCCGCCTCCTCTTCCTCCTCCTCTCTTGCCTCCGCCCTTGCCTCCCAGGGCCATGGGTGAGGCAAGGGTAAGGGTAACTGCAAGGGCAAGGACAAGTACGCCGCTTCATCATCCCGTGTTTTTGGGACCGTTGTTTGCTAGAACTACGGTTCCATGGAGCATTTTGCTCGTACTTTCCCTGCCCCTCCTGACGATCTTCGTCTTGCCCGGGAAATGCACGCTCACTAGGCTTGCACCTCCAGCTCCTCTTCTGCATCTTCCACCTCCGACTCGGGGACCCCTTCTCACTGGACCGGCCCTGCCTCGGCCCAGGCCCACTCCACCGCCGGCATGCCCTCACTTCCTCCGTCCTACCTTTGGGGTTGGCCTCCTCCATCTGGTGCTCCCCCGTATGCTGGCCCCCTTCCTCCGCCTACATTGCGCCGCTGGGGTTTCCCTCTACCTCCGGCGTGAAAACCCTAGCCCCGATTGCGTCTACTGCCGGTGACCATGGCGATTGCAAGTGCCAGCTGGAACAGCCCCTCCTTTAGCTTCTTCAGTTTTGTGATGAAGGAGGTGAGAGTGTTGCATCAACGGCTAGAGATCTCACATGTCAGACAGATAGTGTCCTTTGTGGGGACCCCCCCGGTCACTTTCTGAGCTCTTTGCATGCGTCTGTTATGTGGATTGCGCAGTGGCAGTCTTTCTTCCTCCCTCGTTGCCTCTCCCTTTGCGAGTCGTTTGTCTCCCTTGCCTCTTTCATCGGTACTATTGCAACCTCTGGTGTTCTTCCCTCAGTGCATGTTTCCCGTGGCTTTTGGATCCTAGACTCCGGGGCCACTCACCACATATCGTCTATACGTTCCTTGTTCGTATCGTTGGGTCCTGTCGGGTCCGTCCACTTTTTTCGTGCGGGGTCTGGTCAGTTGCTTCCCGTTCAGGGCGTTGGTGTCATCTGTGCGGTGTCTTATGCCTTCCTGATGTTCTGTACGTGACTTCTCTTGAACTCAGCCTGCTGTCCGTGCCGTCTCTCGACGATCAGGGCATGGACTGCACTGCCAAGCACGGTGTTGGCACTGTTTCTCTCCGTGCGTCTGGCCGTGATGTCCTCCGTGCGTGCAGTGTAGCAAGCTCTATCGTGTCCCCTTGCATGCCTCCTTCGCCCCTGCCGGGGGCACTGTCCTTGCCCACGTTGCCCCGTCTCTCTCCCCAGACCTTGTCCGTCTCTTGCATCGCCGTCTTGGTCATGTCCACACTGATGCTATTCACAGCATGCTTTGTCTTCTGCCTACTGTCGGTCTCTCTCCCTCTATATTCCCTGCGCCTTGCCCCGCCAACTGTCTTGACTGTGCACAAGAGAAAGCACATCGCTCCCCTTTCTCTCCTTCTTCTCATCACCTCAATTGTGTTCATGCAGATGTCATGGGTCCCCTGCCCCATGACCTTCTCTGTGACGTTGGTCGGTATGTGTTGTGCCTGACTGAAGACTTCTCCCGTTTTCGTTGGGTGTTTTCTCCTTGTCAGAAGAGCGACGTTTGTTCAGTCATGAAGCCCTGGCTTGTTCAGGCTGAATCCACTTGTCCGCGGTCCTCGCGTGTTTTTCATAGTGATCATGGTGGTAAATTCCTTGGGTCCCACCGCCCGCCTTCTGGAGTCCCACAGGGTATGTTTGGAGACTTCTGCTCCCTACACACCCCAACAAAAAGTGATACGGAGCAGTGGAATTGTACGCTTGCTGATGGTATCCACAACCTCCTTGCTGAGTCTGGCCTGCTCCCGCTTTTTGCCTTTGAGGTAATGAGCTACATGACGTGGGTTTAGAATGGTGTCGCGCATGATCCACTCCTCCGCACCATCACTGTTATGGGAGCCGTAGGTCGAGGCGGTGATAACGTCATTATGCTGTTGTCAGATACATGTTTTGATGCTCCTATTGTTTTCTACGTGAAAAACCGTGCGAAATCAACCCAAGAACCAGGTCATTTGGTGCAGGGACAAGATAGATACGGCTGTGCAAAGGTGGGTGGCGCACCTCCGGAAAACAGGAGATGTACCGGTCCGACCCCGAGCACGACGGAGTGAATTTCTCGCCCACTACAGCCAAAGCACCCCTCAATGGATGCTTAGCCAATGAGGAAAGGTTCATTGGGGGCTATGGGTGCTTCGGGATGGCGGCTGGAGCTGCATTCTCTAGGAAGGGCGCTCGGCCGGCCGTGACCTCCGTTGGCGGTGCTTGCAGTGGCCGTCACACGTGGAGTACCCAAACGGCCATAACTTAGCCTTTTCTTCATGGATTGAGGCGTTCTTTGGTACGTTGGAAAGATCGTGGCACTTACTACTTGATGCATGTGCTATTTTCATGAATGCGCCTCATGATAGGGCTTCAGAGCGCCGAGGAGTTGTCGGCTGACTCATTGGAGCTGGTACATACGGAAGCCTTGGGGTTATTCTAGGCATGCCAATCTGACCTAGAGACTTTGTACATTGCCTTGTACTGATCTATCAAGTGTAAGGATTATTTTCTTGTCCATATATAGTTGTTGTTCAAGAATCATCTTGCACATATCCATTTGGTCCTACAATTCTTTCGCAACGCACCTTGGTGCAAACGCCACCGGGAGAGTTGCACGGCAGAAACCTCGGTTACTAGCTGCGGTCTTGCTGCTAAGAGAGGGTCATTCGACATCAAAAGGGTTGGCCCACACACCAAGGGGTCGAGGGTTGGGAGGTTTACCCCAAGGGCTTGGCGTGTGATCGTCACGCTAGGCGCCCCTCGATTCACAATTTGACATCAGAGCCACGTGGATGTTTGCTCCGTTTTGCGCGGACCCAAGGGAGGCAACAGATTTGTCGCAACTACGTTCGACCAGAATGTTTTCGTCACAACCGGAAGCATGGCGGCCGCAACATACAACCAGCCCTACCTCATAAAGGATATCCGGCATGCTCTTGAAGAGTTACGCCATGAGAACCAGCAGCTGCGTGTGGAGGTTGATCGAGGTACGTCGGCCAAGGGAGCATTGCGTTGGGGGATGTTGCATTGACATCCACACCTGCCTTTTGGCGGTCCAAGCCAAAGGAGCTGGAGTTCTACACCGGCAAGGGCAGTGCGTGCAAGTGGCTCTTCACGGTGAACTTGTACTTCATGGTATTCGGCGTTCCCGTGGGAGAAGATGCCACAAGAATGGAGCATGCACCTACACTACTACGGGGAATGGCGCTACAGTGGTGGTCGGCATTGTGCCGGCGGAACGCCGCTGGGTTGCAGGAAGGGCTGGGGGCCGGGGCATAGCTTTAGCCATTGCTGAATCTATTGCTGGGGAAGGAAGTGCAGCTCGGTGCACGGGCGTTGACGGAGAAGCCAGAGACGTGGGAGCAATTTGAGACGATGCTACAGGCACGTTTCGACCTCCTCAATGGCAGCCGAGTTGCACGTGACAAGATGAAGCACATCAAGCAAGGCGGATCGGTTGAAGACTACACCACATGCTTCATGGCTTTGGCGGCATAGATGAAAGACCTCTCAGATACGGAGGCGTACGACCGCTACCATGACGGCCTGAAGCCGCACGTCCAACGTGAACTCGCGGTGCTCGGGTTGCGAACCTTTGCGGAGATGGTCTTGGCAGCGAAGCGCATCGACGCGGTAAGCTACAATGCGTGCTGGACCAGCTATGCAACACAACCACGGGTGGAGCAGCCGGGTCAAGCTGTGCCCATGGAGGTGGATGCAATCCAAGCCAGGCGGCGGGGCGTGGGCAGACAGCAAGGACTGAGAGGCAAGTGCTGGGCTTGTGGCGAGGAGGAACATCGCAAGCGGGATTGCCCCAAGCGCAAGGAACAACAGGGAAACAGACAACAGCAGTGAGGAGGGGACGACCTACTACTGTGATTCTTTTGTCCGCAAGGAACAGCACCAGCCCTGAAAGGCTTTTGTCAATTAAGGAGGTGCCTCAAGTGCTGTTGTAGAATGAAGGTGAGACCCGACAGTTTCCAAGAATCATCCTGGAGTTGGTTCTTGAGATTCCGGAGGGAAGTTTCAAGGGTCGAAGGAGGCTACACGAGCTGTTGGACGGTCGCACAAGCCATAGCTTCTTCAAGGACAGGTTTGGAACGAGATTGGAGCTCGCTCGGCAGCCGGGGATGTCGTCCAAGGCACGGCAGATGTCCGGAGTGGTGGAGTGCAGCAAGCCTCTCGTCAAGCACAGGGTCCACATGGGTGAGTTGGTGTGCGACATGGAGTTCCACACTTGCCCTATGGATGATTATGTTGAAAAATTGCCCCTCCGCATGCCCAAGTGCGGCGCCGGGAGGCGCTGACGAGCCGCCAGAAACTGGAAACTTCGCTCCGGCAGATCTGGCGACTTGAAATTTGCTCAGATCTTAAAATGGAGGATTGCCCCTAAGATTTGACGAGTTGCTGAATCCGGTGGAAGTTGTTTCGCCGGAATCGGACAAGTATCGAGGGAGATATGGCTTTCCAAAGTTGGGGTATGCGCAGCGGCTCTGGGAGCCGGCTGCGACTCGAAATCCGGTCGATAATCGACCGGACCAAGTAACAAAAACACCACGTGGAGAAAATGCTCCGATACGCCTGCCGAGGCGTCCGGTGGATGATCCGCCTGATCAGGTGGATCATCCACCGGATCCAGTAGTGCAGGTTGTTACTGAGGGACTTTGCCAAAATCCTGGCTCGACGTCCGAAACTCAGTAGTACGTTTTGTTACTCGGGGACTTGGTCAAAATTATGACTGCAGGTCCGCAGACAGGTTTCGAACCTCGTCACACCCCATCACCAAACACGACCCAAAATTGGGTAGGGTGCGTGAAAACAGTGCAAGGGACCCTCACACCATGTGCAATGGGACATGCGCCTTGGGAAAGGCGCTTCGCACGTGAATGACGGCGCCACGGCGAGTGGCGGCGTCAGGCTTCTATGGTGGGTGAGACCTGCGCTTCGGCAAGCATAACTTGAGCTACGCTTGGCCGAATCGCGCGCGGTTTGGTGCTCTGGAAAGCTCATGACTAGCCATATAAATGTCGTGATCATGTTCATGTTCAAAAACTAACGCAAAATGACGTTATTCCCTTCGCAAACTGACTGTCTCTAAATTCCTGCTCACATAGCGTGAGGCGACCAGAAAGCTCACGCTCAGTCTCAGATTCGCCCAAAACAGTAGACGTGAACCACTAGAGGCGATCAGACAAACTTCGGGACCACATCACTCGGATCTCATCCTGACAAAGGGTTATGGGCCCACGGGTCTGAACGCCTTCAACGTTCACGTCTTCCGCAGCGCACGGGATCGTCATCTTGGACGTCGCCGTGAAGTTCTGAGAACTCGTCGGAGTAGCAGCTGCGCACATGGCGCAAAAGGAGACGCAGCCCATTCAGAAGTATGCGGGCGGCCCGGGTTTTGGGCTATGGAGGTGGCAGTTCGAGCTACACCTCTCGCATAAGGGGCTGCTGGACGTCATGTTGGGAAAGGAGGAGCTCACAGAGGCGACTGCTACGGACGCGGAGAAGCAGGCCTTCGAAAAGAAGAACACGGAGGCGCTCATGCTCCTGGTGTCCGGGACAGCCGAGTCGCAGTGGGGCTACTTCCAAGGCTGCAAGCTGGCAGCCGAAGCTTGGCAAAAGCT
>SZWC01002417.1:212694-229991 GCA_023375785.1 Penium margaritaceum
TCTTTCCCTCTTCTTCCTTTGCTCTCTTCCTATCTCACTCGTTTATCTTTTCTCTTAGTGTGTCTCTCGAAGTACCCGAAGAGCCAAACTTGGTGCCATCACTTATCCTGTAAGGTACAAAAGTCAAAAGGCGTCCAATGGTTGTCCCCCCTTCCCCTAGGGGCCCTTCACTATGCCATCATATCCTTATGTCACCATGTCACCATGTCACATGTCACCATGCCATCATGTCACCACTTCACACTATCATATTGTCATCATGTTACAGATTCACTATGTCAATGCATCAAGTCACCATTTTTTGGTGAAGAATAAAGAAGTCTCGTGTCGAAATGTTATAGTGTGCAAGTATGTGAAGGGCAGAAGCGCAAGTGCAAAGGAGGGAAGAGAGACCTTAATGAAAATGACGCGAAGTCCAAAACACAACCACACATGTGTTCAACTGTTCCCCCCCCACCCTCCCCCCTTAGACACCCCTACAGATCAATGACATCTCCTCAAGGTGTGCACGCTAATTTGGGTTACTAGTGAGCACTCTCTATCTCTATCTGTCTACTTCCCAGGGAGGGTTTGACGGTGCTCGTAAAGGAAGCGCCCAAAGGGCATGGTTGTCGGCACTTGAAGCAAAGAGGGCGTTAAGTGGGTTTCAAAGAGAAGATGGGCGTTCAGGCTGTTCACGCCCCTATTCGGGGTGTGGCCCAGGGGAGGTGAGGATGATATCTGGGTCCTCGCGAAGGCCTTTGTAGGATGGTGTCGAAGGGAGGAGAGAGAGATGGGATTGTTTGGCCTCGACTAGGGAGAGTTATTTCAGTTCCCTATACTTAGGTTTGGACCGGGAACTCATCGTGGATGGATGATTTGTGGGCACGATTGTAGTGGATGCAAACGTCGGTGCTGAATGAGATGAGCATTGGATTGTTTGGGAGGTGAGGAAAAGCGAGAGTGGGAAGTACTGCTTGACGATTGAGGTGCTCTGTTGGGCCAAGGGCAGAACGGCTCAGGGTACTTGGAGCTCGTCCTTCATGTTTCAGAGGGTGGAGGTGGAGGACGGAGCGGGGGATGGGGGGAGAAATAGTGCCGTCGGGTTTGGAGATGGGAGAGGTAAGGATCTTGGTTATGTCTCCATGAGTGTATCCTCTGGGCACCCTACTGACAATGATGTCCACGCTGTCAACTGGGCAGTTTGTCTCTGTCATGCCAGGATCAAGAGATGGCGTGACAAGGATAGGTGCGGTTTGTCTTGGGATTTGCACGCGTAGTGATCCTTGCTTGCAGAATGTTTCAGCAACGTTGGCGGAGTCAAGGGTGAGGTCCCAAAAGTGGAGTTGTGTACTAGGTTTGCTTAGATGAAGGGAGGAGTCTCTGACCCATACACCATGTGCGGCGCCTAGGGGGAAGCATTTGTTTTCAGCAAGGCATTTTCTAGCCACCTCCTCAATCAAATGGGAACTTCCGGCTGTACTTTTTGGAGCTGTGAGAAGCACCACTTCCCTCTTGATGTCAAAATGGTTGGGGGGGCAGTGATGAAAGTTGGTGGAGGAAGATCGGTCGTCTCAGAGGGCAATTGCAAGGGGGTGTGTAAGTTGGGGGCTTTGGTAGGGGGGGCTAGGTATAAGGGTGCAGCAGCTCCTTGGACGGTGGAGGATGGGGCGGATGGATGGTGGAGGTGGGGGAGCATCGTTGGTGAGCTGTGGGGGCGCTGGGACCGTGCCCTCTTTGTTTCCTTCTCAGACTGCTTCAAAAAGCCATATTTGACGCCAAAGAGATCCCTGAACCAAGCAACAGGGAGCAAGAGAAGGCACGGTTTTCTGTAAGAGAGTATTGGGAGGGATTATCTTCAGGTGGTGGGATAAGGAGTGGGAATGTCTNGTCGTCTCAGAGGGCAATTGCAAGGGGGTGTGTAAGTTGGGGGCTTTGGTAGGGGGGGCTAGGTATAAGGGTGCAGCAGCTCCTTGGACGGTGGAGGATGGGGCGGATGGATGGTGGAGGTGGGGGAGCGTTGTCGGTGAGTTGTGGGGGCGCTGGGACCGTGCCCTCTTTGTTTCCTTCTCAGACTGCTTCAAAAAGCCATATTTGAGGCCAGATAGATCCCTGCACCAAGCAACAGGGAGCAAGAGAAGGCACGGTTTTTTGTAAGAGAGTATTGGGAGGGATTATCTTCAGGTGGTGGGATAAGGAGTGGGAATGTCTGGGTTTCCTCCAAGATTGTGTGCAAGGTGGTTTGGGACTTGCGAGTGTCTTGTTCAGACAGGTGGGAAATGTGTGTATTCAACTAATAACATGTGAGATGGAAGGCTTTCCACAACATGTTGTCAACTGGGGTATTTGGTCGCTCAAAATGGTGATCATACCTGCGCTTCCAAATCAAGTGGAGCAGGAACAGTTGAAGGCACGTCCATAGTGTGTTCTGTTTCTTCCTTGGAGGTGCGCAAAACAGGAGCATCCACTCGGGAGGATTTCTTTTGTGAAAGGCTCACAAATAGGAGTGTTGGGTGAAGCTTGTGATTCGGAGGATAGAGGGACATCGAAGAAAGCAGTGCATGTAATCTTCACACCCCCCACAAAAGCTACAAATGGAGGCAGGTTCTCCAAGGATTGGAGCAACTCGCGTATCGACTTGAATGCATCGTGTGGCGATGCGAAAAAGCTTGTCTTGTCCATTTTTTGGAAACAGAGAGTTCAACGAGATGGGTATGATTTTCTTCCAAGGGAGGCTATAGCCCACGGAGCCATGCCATTGGGTGAGGCGAGGGGAGAGTGTAGAGGAGTGTAATTCAGGATGAATAATTTTTGTGGCTTTTATAACCGATGGTTTTCCAAGGAGGACCACGCGAGAGATTTGAAAGGGGCATGTGTGCCAAGTGTGCCGCACAAAGTAACGTTCAGACTAGAGTGCTTTCAGTGCAACTATTGGTATGAGGTCGCGGGTGGGGAGTGACCGTACTGTAATGTATCAAGAAGGTAGGTTAGATCCACGGGTGTTTTGAAAGACGAGGACAGATGCAATATTGTCAACAACGCTTTCGCAAAGGAATACAATTGGCGGCCATTCATGGAAGTGATAGCGCCCCTCAGTGTAGTACTTGTCCTCTTCGATTTCCCAATCACGAGATTCGCTAGTGATCGTTGCCATCCAGTCGAGGGGGTGGAACATTTCAAAGCATAGAGGCATCGTCGTTGGGTCACGTCAGGGAATGGGGCACGGAGCTCATTTGGGGTGCGAGCGCACCATATGTGGTTTTCATCCCTTATGAAGAAGGTGCCCAAGGTTAGGCTACGGAGAAAGTTCTCTCCTGGTGATACTCCAAACGGGGTATTCTCACATTTGAGGATGAAACGGTTGAGGGCTAGGGGTTGAGACAAGAGGAAATGTGGGTGGAGTGGTGGTGCCTTGTCCTTGTAGTGCAACGAGTAGTAGGCTCTAAAGTACTCATGCCAACGAGTGGAGAGGGTACAAGTTTTGAGTATGCAAGGATGTGCGATGAGGAGCTGGAATGGGTTTTACGTGTGTCCACCTAAGAGTTGAAGAGCGTTTCCAATCCAAAGTGCAGCTGGATGCGTGGCAAGAGAGATTGGCCAGAGGGCATGGTGTGAGGCAATTCTTGTCGCTGATAGGGTGAAACCACACCCTCTAGCTTGTTTGCTAGTGCATATGTTCTTTTCCCCGATAAATCTCAGGGCCCGGTGCTGACCCGGGTTTTTGACACCACTTATGAAGTTGAGGATAATGCATGTGATTTCTCTTAAATGCTTTGTAGGGGGTGGAACTAGGTTCGCATGGTAGAGGAAGGTGGGAATAATGAATGTGTGGGCAACAATTGTGCGACTGTGAACGGGGAGGTGTTGAGCAGCCCAATGGGTTGTGATAGAAAGGACCTTTGCAGCAAGTGGATCCCAAGTTGCAGAGGGGTTGAAGATTGGGCCAACTTGGACGCCAAACAATTGTTCTTTGCTGGGATTCCAGCTATATGTCACTGGCAGGGCGGGGTGAAAAGTGTTCAAGGAGCCAAATCCAATGACTGTGGACTTACCAGCGTGGACCTCGAGGCCAGCCCCATCGTGGAGGAGTTGGAGGAGCATTTGGGTGGTTTGTAGTTCTTGAATAGAGTTGAGGAATATGGTGATATCATAAAAAACCACTGAACTTTGAGGGGGCGCGGCACAAAGGGGTTAGTGATTCCGCAAAGTGAGGAGTCGCGAAGGCATGAACACCACGGTTCTAAGGCAAGGATGAAGAGGAGTGGGGCCAAGGGACATCCTTGACGAACTCTGGAGTGGACTTGAATGCGGGGTGATAGGTTTCCATTAATCTTAAGGTGGAGGTATGAGTCTGCATGAAGTATTTTGATCCAAGAGGTAAGTAAAGATCCCACCCCAAATGATTCTAGGGTTTGGAAAAGAAATGGTCTGTCAAGGGAGTCATAAGCCTCTTGGAGCCCACGCGCTTTGTACCAGAACAACGGTTCGCAAACCAGTCTTTTTCATCTGGGGCCCGTCTTCGGGAACAATTACGCTTTTGCATAGCCTGTGCGCCGCCTGTTCATAGTAGCTATTAAAATTACAGATCTGGGGCCCTTGCAAACGGGACCCTTATACAAAGAGTGCCGGCTGCTTCGCGCGTATCGCTCGCAAGGGAGGGAAAAAGCTAGAGCCTCGTAAAAACTGTGCACACACAATGTGGAGATGACTCGGCATACTGAGTATTTTCTTACACAAGCCTGTTAAGTAAAGCATCAAAGGAACACAATTGACAACCAGGTAAACTAGAGTTAGAAAAAACCTAGAGGTCATTGTTTTCAATGCAAAACATGAATAGAATTTCATCAACCCTTTTCTCCACTATTTTCATTTGTTCTTACATGCATAGAGTCCATCTGAACCACATTTATTGTTAACTCACACTGCCAAGTGTAATGAAGAACTACATAATGTGGTGTCTCTTTACATATTATTCAAGTAATGACATCATCATATATTCCTTGAATTCATTGAGATATTTGAAAAATTGATTCAACCATTTAATGAGATTGAATTCATTCAGCCATCATATTCTTCTAGATTTTCCACAGATGCTTGATCAATTATTTCAGCCATTTCATAACAATGTTGTGCTTCAATGCCTCAAACTATTGTTGGCTTCCCTTGCTCCTATTGCTACTATATGTGCTGTAAGTTCCTTTGTACGTTGATATAGGTCTAATGCAACAAGATGCCATGAAATGAGATGCAAAGCAATGCAATGTGATGTAATTCAGTGTAACGTGACCTATTCCGATGCAATTTGATGCAAGATGATAGAATGCGATGTGATTTGATGGAATTCGATGTGATGCGATGCCAAAAGATGTGATGCGGTGTGATGCAATGCGATGCAATGCCATGTAATGCAACGCGATGCAATAAACTTTCGCGTGTTGTGATGCAATGGAATGTGAAACAATGCGATGTGATGTGATAAGAAGCGATGCATTGTAATGCGATCTTATGCGATGCGATACAATGTGATGCAATGTGAAGCAATGCAATGCAACATGGTGTGATGTAATGTGATGAAACATGATGTATTGCAATGCAATGCAATGCGATGTGATGCGTGGCTATGCGATGCGATGTAATGTGATGCAATGCAATGCAATACAATGCTTCAAAATGCCAATCATTATGATTTGATGCGATGCGATGCGATGCAATGCAATGCTATGCAATGTGATGTAATATAATCCAATGCAATGCCATGCGATGGTGTTGAAATGAGACAATCTCATTAAAAGGTTGAAGTCATTAATCAAGCGTCTCAAGGAATCAATGAAATATATGATGAAATTATTTACACAATGTCATGAAATGGTTGAATTCCTTCACGAATCATTGCACGATTTGTAAGAAAAAATGTTATGCAATGATTAACACAATCTTATGAAATTTTTGAGTTAGTTTATCAATTATAACAGTAAATTTAAGGAATGAATAATGATATAATTATGTTAATAATGTTCAAATAGAAACCACATTATGTGGTTATTTATTACACTTTCCAATGTGCATTTACAACAAATGTGGTTGAGATGGACACAATACATGTAAGAACGCATGAAAACAATGGGAAAATGCTTTATAAAACCTTAGTTTTGTGAAACCTTTTCAACAATGACTTCCAGGTTTTGTTTCACTCTAATTCAACGGGTTGCCAGTTGTGTGCCTTTGATGCTTTACTTTACAGGCTTGTGTAAAAAAACACTCACTATGCCGGGTCATCTCCACGTCATGTGCACGAAAAGTTTACCAGGCTCTAGCTTTTTCTCTCCCTTGTAAGCGATGCTTGCAAAGCAAACAACACTCTTCGTGGCAAGGGTCTGTTCCCAATGGCTCCAGAGCTGTACTTACTTGAGCCGCTCACAAAAGGCGGCACGCAAGCTATGCAAAAGCGCAATGTTTTCCAAAGATGGGTCCTATAAGAAAAAAACCGGTTTGGAAACATAGCGCGTCCCAATAACTATGTTGTCACACATTCAGCGATATGGCAGATAAATCAACGCAAGCGTCAACATAAGCCTAAGATATCCGTAAGTTGAATATTAATCTTTCCATGTCCTGAAAGTTAAAACAAAATCCGTCATACCCATTGCATGGCCATGCCTGATCAACGATGCAAGTCACCAATCGAGCGCAAGGAGGGGGATAATGTGTCAACCCCCTCGTTGCAAGAATCAACATCGAGAAATGAAAACTTTGTTTTTTTACTCACAAACCCCCATTGAGGGATTTGGGGTTTCATATGTTTATGCGGAAAGAGCCCGCACGAACGTAAAACCCTACATTCTCAAATGGGGGGTTGAGTCCAAGAAAAACATAGGATAAGGTTCATTACTTGATCTTAACCGAGAAAAACATCCTTTTTCTATTTTTTGGAAACAAAACCCACTTTATTTCATGCAAACCGCTTTCAAACCTCAGCCCAAACGAAACTCAAGGTTTTGTGGTTTTATGTTTGTGCGGGCTCCTCTTAGGACTCGCAAAAGAGGGGCTCGGTAGGTTCCTTTTCAATGCATGGAGGATTTTGTACCCCCTGTCAAAACCCTCTTAAACATTTGTGAGAAAAGTCACAAACCCTTCTGTCGAGGGTTTTGTGTTTTTTCTTTTATGTCTCACAACGCTTGCATGCTATTGATGGATGGCATATTACGTTGACATAGAGTATACATTTGGATGTGGCAGATTGTTTTCCATGCTCGCTATGTATCGCGTTATTAAAGAAGCATAAAAGTCAAGAATTGGATATGGCATGGTTAATGTGCAAAATGTGGATATGACGATAGATATCAAGAATTTTGTGGATGTATCCTCACTGTACAAAGAATTGTTTTTATTGGCTCAAAAAGTTAACAAATATTTTTTTATTATGTTATAGTCATCACTAATGAAATGATACCTTTCTTAGAAAATCTGAAGGTATGAAAACTGATTATAGATCAACTTTAGATTTTCAAAAAGATATTGATGAACAAAACAGTTTTCCATGTTAGTCTGCCTATTAGCATGCTCGTCCCTTGGCATGGACTTTAAGTTGTTGATTTGTTAACGTGACTGAAATGAAAGAAAGAAAGAGGTTGCTTGAGATGTTGTTGAAATCTTTTATACTAGACAATGAGTATAAAACTTCTGTGGGAACTTCAAGTTATCTTTAAGTTTCTTATACGGATTTGCGATTTCAAAATGGGTGTATCTAAAAATTCATGCTTGCATGGATGTGTACATGAAAATGTGAATGGATATGGATCTTGACATGGATGTGGATGTGCATATGGATATGGGTATGGATGAGGATTTGGATCTGGATATGGATATGAACATTCATATGGATATGGATACGGATATGGATATGGATATGGATATGGATATGGATATGGATATGGATATGGATATGGATATGGATATGGATATGGATATGGATATGGATATTCACATGGATGTGGATATGGATATGGATATGGATATGGATGTGGATATGGATATGGATATGGATATGAATATATGTATATATGGATACGGATATGATAATCGATGTGGATATGGATATGGATGTGGAAATGGATATGGATATGGACATGGATGTGGATATGGACATGGATATGGATATGGATATGGATATGGGTATGAATATGAATATGGATATGGATATGGACATGAATGTAGATATAGATATGGATATGGATGTGGATATGGATATGGATATGGACATGGATATGGATATGGATATGGACATGGATATGGATATGGATATGGATATGCATGTGGACATGAATATGGATATGGATACATAAATCACTATGGATATGAGTATAAATACAGTTATGGATATGGATGTAGATGTGGATGTGGACATAGATATGTATATCGACATGGATATTGATTGGATATGAATATGGATATGGATATGGATATGGATATGGATATGGATATGGATATGGATATGGATATGGATATGGATATGGATATGGATATGGATATGGATATGGATATGGATATGGATGTGTATGGATATGTATATGGATATGAATATGGATATGGATATGGATATGGATACGGATATGGATGTGGATATGGACATGGATATGGATATGGATATGGATATGGATATGGATATGGATATGGATATGGATATGGATATGGATATGAATATGGATATGGATATGGATATTGATGTGGATGTGGATGTGGATATGGATATGGATATGGATATGTCTATGGATATGTATATGGATATGGGTATAAATACAGTTATGGATGTGGATATGGATTTTGATATGGATATGGATATGAATATGGACATGGATATTGAAAGGATATGGATATAGATATGAATAATGGATATGGATATTGATATGGATATGGATATGGATATGGATATGGATATGGGTATGGATATGGATAGGGATTACTACATGGACATGCATATATACATGGATATGGACATGCATGAGCTATCATGATAAATTTCTAAGTTAACAATCATTTATTCAATATTTTAGAGTTCAGTCATGGGTGAATATGTACAAAAAATAAACTCTGCATTGTATTCCACAAAACATTAGGATAACATCCATTGTATTTTAAGTATTGTTCATGGATTCATTTCACTAGAAAACAGAAAATGGTCAATAGAAAATATACATTAAAAAATCAATGAATTTACCTTATATTGTGTGGGATTTGATTCTTGGTTTCAATTGTGCACTGTTAAGTTCATGTTTCTGAGCACTAGTGTCAATCGGTCTCCTTGGTTTAGTCTCTTATTGCAAATTTTTTCCGAAGGCCCTCTCTTAGAAAATTTCATTACGCAAGAAAGAGCCCATACACATGACTCAAATTTCATATTCAGGCACAACCGATATCCTCTTCATCATATCCTATGTAGATGGTTGTGGCTGTTGTGCGGTGTTGCTTCTCCAGCTGTTGCCACTGCTTCTCTACTGCACTGATTGCTAATGAAGGAGGGTTCATAACGGTGAGAATTAGACTCGCCCTACGGGGTGAGAATTAGACTCGCCCTACGATTTTTGTAATCGGTGAGGAAACCCCAAAACGGGGTTCTGACTGTTGCCAAAACAACATCTCCATTCCGGTAGTTTTTTTAATCCAAGAGGCTACTGGTTGGGATACTAGTCCCAAGTAGCAGACTTGGGACGTATCCCATTTTGTTTACAGTCGCTGCTGCTACTCCTATTGCTGGTGGTCATTGCTTCCACCTCCGAGAAGGCACCGCAACAAGGTTGGCTGTATAGCTGCGACCCACATGACGGAAAGGCTTAGCCACGTACTTGTTGTGATTACGAAGAGTTGCTCTAACGGCGTTCCCCGACCTTGGGCTTCTTGCCTTCACTTTGACAGCTACTCCGACTACTACAGTGCTACTGAGCACGCTTTTTGTGATGTGTGACTTGCGATCGTGAGGAGCAAACTTGCCCCTCCATGAATTTTTGCCTTCAGGTGGAATTTCAAGGATGAGATCCTTGACTACTCTAGAGATCCGACGTCTGTGTTGCAAATTTTCATGGGCTACAGAATGTCATGTTCAGCACCTATGAGCAGATTGTGCATGTTGCCAGTGTTCAAGCATGCCGCCTTCATCAAGACGGGCTAACTGCTTTAGCTTTCCACTCTAGTAGGATTCTTTACGTAGTGCAAGTGGTCCATCAATGCATGCCAACAGACACTAGGTGGGCTTACTGCCTCTACTTGCCGCCCCCGTAAGATTTTATCATGAAGTGCAACTGCTTTTTTATGCATGCCACCTCACACTAGGTGGGCTTACTGCATCCCCATGCCGTCTTGGTAGGATTTTTTCTTCTTCTCTTCTTGCTACATTACAAGCTCCTTCAAGAGCTTGACAAAACACCTTCACTTCACCTTTCCCTCACTCCAGGATTTCCTTTCCTGTTCCTCTAGCAAAGTGAGTTGTTGTTGAGGGAATATGCTACTGGCGATGGCACGTTTGCTCCTGTTGTAGCCAACGTCAACTTGCAACCAACTACTGCATCGAGCTCCTGACCCCTTTTTTTTGTTTTAGGAGTCCCTCTTTCTTTTGTTTTCTTCTTCTTCCGCTGCTGCCCAATCCGTTCCATTGAACGGGATTTGCGGGTGTGAAAATCACATACTAGATTGCTGACAAGCGTCTCTACATTGGTGCACTTGTCACTCCTGCGTTAATGGTGGTAAGCTGCCCTAGAGCTACCACCATGTTGCTTCCTCTTGTACCAATGTTGTGTGGATACACTTGCAGCCTGTAAGCTCTTCATGTGAGCTCCCACATGCTTGTTGCTCCATGCACGAGCACCTTCTGTATCACAACTCTTGCAGGTCGTAGGCTGGCTTTTGCTTTGCCGCCTACTGTATTGGCAATGTAAGCTGCTGTTGCGTTGGCTTTGTACAAGCTGATGAAGAGTTGCCTTGTCACGCACTTAAAGGCTCATACAAACCTCCATTTGCTGTTGAAGATACGTCCACCTCAATTTCTCTACTACACCATCAACATTCAGCCGCTGGGTTGTCTTCTATTGGATGGAGCATGAGAACTCCATGTGGGATGCGTAGCCATAGTCCGCTTTGTTGGTGAGCTACTGGACGCTTCACAAGGCATCCAACCTTATGACCTCAAGTAAACACTGTTGTTGTGACTCCTGCTTACCGTTGTGAGGCTCGTGATTGTAGTCTGATTCCTTGGTCACCATTGCACCCTTCATGAGCTCCTACAAGACATCTGCTTGCCTTGGTTCTTTGGCAACCTGGGTTGTTGCCAATGTAATTCCTGCTTGCGACTCGAAAAGCAATGCATGGAGTGATTTTGACCCTCGTGACATCATCACGTGGGTGTTTGAGAATTACTTCTGCTTGTCGTCAGCTCCTACATCTGGCGCTTCAAAGCCCGGTGGCACTGTTGCATGCTTTGACCGTTGTAATTGTGCCATTGTATATGCTTGAAGGAACGTTACAAGCGTCTGCACGCTTCCTCCATGAGTAGATGAAGCTGAGTTTGTTTGTTGTAGATAGGCACAATTTGGCATGTCCAAAGGAAAACACAGCAATGGCAATCGTGCCAATGGCCTATGTGACGTTGATGAAGCCTTGTTGAGCTGCAAGGCCTCATTTTGTGGTCGTATCTACATCACCCGACATTCAGGTTGAGCTGCCTGGGCAGCTACCAGCTCACAAGTATGCCACTCCTGCTAGTAAATGTGCTGCTCCTTGCAAATATACTATCGGTACTCCGTGATTTCATGCTTGAAAGCTTACTCCCCAGCTGTCTCATGCTGACCTGTATCAAGTAGTACTCGCACAAGTGCAATTGATGACACTTCCATTGTAGCTTGTTGTGACTCTGTCACACATTGCTCCACCATGCCCAACTGTGCAGATCTTATCACTTGCATCTACACTGGCAAGAGAGCATGTGGCATACAATTTGCCACATGTGCTTGCAAGATTACTGTGGTGAATGACAACGGTAGTTGTGACACTTGAAGCTGATGCTACAGATGCACCTATAGTTGAATCTGGGACAACTACTACTAGAGCTGTGGACGGTGAGCTTAAAAAATTATGTCAATCAAGTACTGGCGCAAGACTTTGTTTACACGCACGTTGGCGTGTCGTGCCCTTGTCTAAAGTGCCTCCTCTCTTGAGCGCATTGCCTCCTCAGCTGTCGCTTGCTCTCTGCTTCAACCACATTCTTGGTCCATGCACAAGCTTAACACTGAGAGGTCATTCAGCTGTTGAGAGTCCATGTGTGGGCTCTCCATATTGAGGTCGCTAAAAGCGTCCTCAATATCTCCATGTGTGCAGGGTCGCCACGTCACGCGCTCACCCTGCCACTGGTGATTGATGTCAGTCGTTGTCATCCTTTGAAGCTTGAGCTGTAACTGCTGCTTCTTGCTGGCGGCATGGGTCTACTACTTTAATATCATGTTGAGCATGTGTAGACATCCTTGTGCTTTGATACCATGTTGGGGTTTTGGAGCCTGCAAAGTCACCGCGTGCTTTGATGCAACAAGGGGGTCTTGCTGCTGTCCAGGATCTTTGTGCCCAGCATGCAAACCTTATTCTCCAATGTGTAGAAGCGGAAGACTTGGATTGAAACTTGTAATTGAAAAAGACTATCAAGTACAAGTATGGTACAAGGAAACAGCGGTGAAACATAGCTTAGCTCAATGCTCTGAAAAAACCTGCCCCATCTAAGGGCGCAACACCTTGGTAGGCTGTCAAGGCAGTCGTTACAAGGGTCTCAGCACGGTCACCGATCTTTCGGGTGAGATGGCCTCTAGGTTGTCCAGGAAGCCTCCTCTCCACGGTGGCAGCTACTAACAGACTTACTAGGTCGTTAGTGGACTTCTGACCCTCCTTGCTAGGTTGGCGCAGTGTTGCCAGGTTTATTAGGTCGACAGAAGGGAACTCCAACAGAGTCCTTCTAGACTTGATCAACACTACATAGGGAGAGTTGACGCTAGACACTAACTCTGGGCTAAACGCTTAGACACATCTCTTGGCTTAGAGATGAGCAACGTCCAGAGAGGCAGCCGTAGCAAGGCTTCTCTCTAGTCTTGGGCGAAGTCTAGCCACATCTTCTAAGTAGTCAGGCCTCTAGGTAGTCAGGGGCTTCCACCAACCCAGGCTAGTAGAAGGCTGCCAGGCTGACGTGGGTCTTAAGGTGAGAGAGCGTCTGTATAGTCTTGGTCTGAGGCGTTGTCTGGCAAAGGAGGACTACTGGTGAAACTATTGAGTAGGTACATGGAGTTGTATGTTTTCATGGAGTTACTAGATTGACTGAGTCCAGTCTGCTTTTATACTAGGATCCTGACTAGTGAATCAGCCGCACTATGTCCAGAGGAAGCTTCCTGCTACAAGGTCGTAGCTTCCTCCTCGAGGAATCTTCTCGGTCTAAGGCACACAGATTCCTCCTCAAGGAAGCTTCTTGAATGTTGGCAACTTGGCAGTGGTCCTAGTTGCTGAGTTGCGCATGTTGCTGTTAACGCAAGTCCTTCCCCACTGTAAACTCTGCATGCATCTGCTGAGTCATGCATGTAGTGGTTGATGCAGTTGCTAAGTCGTGCATGCATCAGTTAATGCAGTGTTAATTCGTGCATGCACCACCTGATGTAGAATGCTCTAAAGCCTTGCTTGCATGTGCTAATGCAAGCGGTCCCAGCATTCTAGTGAGGTGTAGCCCCATCCTAACTGGTCTGGGCCAAGTACCCAGCAGTGCTTGCTCACACTAGGCAGCTGTTGACCAAGCTAGGCCAGCAGTCATGCATATCCCTATTGTGCATGCAGCAATCAAAGATCCAGGCTCCTTTCCTCCCTTAAACTTGGATGCTAGAATTAAATCTGACCTGTATATGAGAAAAATCCTGGTCAAGCCACACCTGGGTGTTTACGGATAAAAATCCGTAACTTCGCGTACAAAGTTGCGATTGTCGATCCGACTATGCCATGTCAAAGGTGTCGCTCAACGCAGTTATCTCTCACTCAAAGAACAGAAGGTATAGAGCTATGGACCATTTTACACGAGCATCGGTTGTAATAAAAAACATCAGGCTTAAATGTAACAACTCTTAAAGTCACGTCAGTTGTTAAAAGCAAGAAAGGTAGAAGCAATGGAGGAATTCTTAGCAGCACCAAAACACTAACCAATATCTCTTAAAGTAGCCAAGAAGATCCAAAAGCGTAGAGCTAAAGAGTAAGTTCTCAACGTGGAACTAAGGGAAGTGAAAGAAATCACAATTTTACACGTAATGAGAATGGCCTCGACATTTCAGAACTGGAAAAGAGTACTAGAAACTTCTTCAACACTCATGAAGGAATTCAAAGGGATTTCTCTCGTAAACTTCCCCGAGAGCTACCTCTATACAAGAAAAGTTATCATCAAACAGACTTGAACATGGGTGGTAAACCAACAATGAAAGGAACCATTCAAATGAATGATCACGATCTGACATAATTGAAGAAGTACTACAAATCAATGCTCATTCAAAAGCCCTTTAGACCCTCTACATCGCTATACAAGGTACTTTTACTCTTTTGAAAAAAATACATGAGAAGTGTAGGTGTACGTTGACTACCTGTGGTCATCATGAAGAACCAATTCTAATTTTTACGAGCAGAATAACTTGTTACCCAACTGATTTGGACCCATTTGCTTAGGAAATTGACTTTTGCAATGATTAGAGCAACCTTTCTCATGAGGATAGTAAGAAGACTACAATCCACACCACATATGGGCACTTCAAATTTAAAGTTATGTTGTTCGGAATCACAAATACCCCCGTAAGATTTATGGTGGAAATGATCAACATATTCCTCCTTTACCATGATTACTATATCGTCTTATATCTCCACAACATACTGGTACATTGGTGCACCCTAAAGAAGTACAATGGACATGTAAAAAAAGTTCCCCATGTTTTATAAAGAGTGAGATTTGGACAAAGCCCTTAAATTACGAATTTGGTCACCATTGGATTGAGTTTTTGGGCCATATTAACAACAAGTACTGAATCACCATGGGCATAGGAAAAGGTAAAGGTGGTCACTTATTGGCTGACAGCTACAAATGTGTAGGACTTGTTTTTGCACCTTTAGAACTACTACCCTTGATTTGGAAAGGACTGCACTTTAGTGTTGGTATCTCTATCGGTTCTCACTAAAAGCATCACCAAAGAAATAAGATGAATTCAACTCCTTAACAAACTTTTTGAGCTTAGCAATAGCTTAACAATTGGCCTATCCAATGGTGGACAACATCGTGGCTACCAACGTGTCTTATGAAGGCATGAGACTCATCATCCACCAAGATAATGGACAAGGAGAAGTAACGATCGCGTACATGATGCAAAATCTATAGAGGTCCAAAATAAACTACATTGTGCAGAACAAATAAATGATTATAGTTGTTCATGCATTGAAGACATGGTTGTGCTACCAAGAATTCCAATGATGCATTGTCCACACCAAGAATCATGCGTTGAAATTTCGCATGATTTAGACAAATGAAAGCCGTTCGCAAAATAAATTCATTTGGTTCCTCCCGTTTGTATTCAAGTAAGAAATTGAGTAGTGGCCTACCAACTTATCGATTGAGCTCTTGAAGCGGCCACTCATGACACACCTCGATCACTTCAGTTGGTTGAAGTAATGAGGATCGGACATGTGCCTCGTTTTGATTCTTGGCATTGTATTTGTTTTCTCGACTCACTTCTCACTTGTCTTCGGAGTAGAATTCCTGCTTAATACAACTTATCCATTTGTTGGAAGTCCTTGAATCGTCTTTTGTCGATCATTTCATCCTTGTGAACCAACTTAGTTTTGCTCGGCGTAAGAGTTGGCCAGATATGGAAGAAAACTAACAAAGTTAGCCATATTAGAGGAGGGCGAGGTCGAACCCACGGAGACGTTAGCGAATGGGAGGAAGAAGCTAGAGTTGTAGAAGAAGGCCTTGAACGGAAGTCATGATTTTGATTTTGATTCTAAGGTTTTATTAATTTTCCTCTTAAAATCAGATTCTTTTGTGCTTCTTTGAGTGGGAGGGAAGTGGTTCGGATCAGCAGGACATCACGTAGGACTCCTTTAAACTGGCACATCATACTGTCCAATTTTGATGGACATAATCCCTTATTCTTGGGGAGAACGTCGATGCTTGCTACGCGATGCAAGGGTGCGTCGACTTCGGCGTTTAACTCGTATACCCAACGGCTCGCCCAAAGCCTACAAGTTTTCTCGTTCCGTCGACAAGAAGAGAGCTTCATTTTGACCATAGGTGCTGGTTCCGATTTTGTTAAAGGATGTCCTTAATCATGTTCTTCATTAGAATCAACATCACATGCATTTCGTCTGTTTCTAGTTATTTCCACCGATAGGAAGCGATGCCACAAAGACAAAAATCACGTCCAAAACAGAAGGAATCTGTGGGTCTTATCTGATTCTTGGTTTTTTTTTCTCCACTCCCTTTGGCTTTTTCGGCAACGGTTGCGGGCTCTCGCGGATGACTTTGTCGTGCCGCGCCCAGCCCCCGATACATAGAATCAAAATTAAAATCATGACGTCAGTTCTAAGGCCTAACCCCCTGTCCAAGTTGACCCCAAGACGGTGTATTCGTCATTCTCTCCCTCTCCAGCCGTTCGCCGTTTGCCGACGACGGCTGCATGCCTCTCATACTCGGCAATAGGCACCTAACAGCTCGACATCTCTTCTTCGCATCTCAGGAGAACGGTGCAAGCCACCCCGGTCCCCACACGGACACTCCGGGCCCCGACTGACCGCCCCCGGGTGGCTCTCTCTCTAAGGGTCCGCCATGACTATGGCGGAACCTTCAGCCGGATCCAACGCGGACCCGGCCGCCACTCTGCCGTCGGATCTTGCGCCGGACGACGTCGCCGACGATGGCGAGGTCGCTTGGGACCGCCAGAGGACGGTCCCAGCTACCACCTCCCGCGCCTTCTCCCCCGGCGGCGGCGGCGGCGGCGGGTCTGGCCGTGCTCATGGCTGGACCTCCCCTGGGAGCGCCAGGCAGGGCGGAAGCGGAATACTGGGAGGAGGCGGAGCTGGCGGCGGCACATTCGGCGGAGATGGCGTGCCCGAGTGGGGCAAGCAGAAGAGCGTACCTGCTTCTCGCGCGTTCGCGTGCGAGACGCCTCGCGGCGGTGCTCGTGGTAGCGCAGGGGTGGCGTCTCAGTGGTTTTACAAAGACTGGGCTGGCGAGCATGGGTGCGTGGGGGGGAGCTGTGTGTTTGTGTGTGTGTGGGGGGGGG
>SZWC01002418.1:0-14926 GCA_023375785.1 Penium margaritaceum
GGGTGTTGAGGACAGAAAGGAGACATGGCAGATTTAAGGAGTCTTGGAAACGTCTGCCGCTGGGTTCTTGTTCTGTGTCTAGGATTTTGCATGCTCGAGACTCTTTGATGCGCTTGGCTGACAAGGTCGTTGCGTCCCTCTTATTCAGCGAGGAGGACATCGCGGAAAGCAATCAGACGCAAGACATGAATGATCCATAACGCCAGCAAACACATGCATGCCAACTGTTGCTGATCCACTTTCAACTTCTGCTGCACTCAAGCCACAACAACCACCTGCGTGCACGCATGTACCATCACCACCAATGACAACGACAAGGACAACAACGGCGACGGCGACGGCGACGGCGACGGGGACGGCGACGACGACGGCGACGGCAACGACGACGGCAACGACGACGGCGACGGCGACAACAACAGCGACGAGGGCGACGACGGCGACGACGACGGCGACGACAACGACGACGACGACGGCGACGAAGACGACGACGACGACGACAACGACGACGACGACGACGACGACGACGACGATGACGACGACGACGACGACGACGACGACGACGACGACGACGACGACGACGACGACGACGACAATGACGGCGGCGGCAGCGGCAGCAACAACGACAACGACGACGACGGCGGCGGCGGTGGCGGCGGCGGCTGCGGCGACAACGACAACATCGCAGACACTGGCCATGTATCCTATCTCAAGCCGACGGTGTGCCCCGAGAATGACAACAGCAGCAGCAGCAGCAGCAGCAGCAACAAGAGCAGCAGTAGCACAACCACCACCACAACAACCACCACCACCGCCGTTGCCACCGCCACCACCACCACCACCACCACCAACAAACAGCCACACCGCAGTCACCTGGTAGCAGCTGCTGCAGCAGCCACAGCTGCTGGCACCGGGCGAGGCCGCTGGTCTGCAGCACAGGCAGCGGAGGGGGCTCATGCGGCAGACTCTTTAGCACAGCTTCCGGCGACCGTGACGACTCCACGTCCNGGTTCCAAAACTGCGACGCCAGCATCGCGCGCGACGGTACCATCTTGGATCACTCACTTTGTCTGATTCCTCAAGATCCCGCAACTCCTCCCTCCCAGCCCCCAGCTTCTTCTCCTATCACCCTTCTGCTACGCCGCTTTGCACAAGGCACCTTGGCTGTGACCCGCCTGCGCTGGCGTGGACGAGGGAAGCAGCAGGCCGCTGCATTGCAGCTGCGACGGCAGCAGCAGGTCGTTGTGCGCCGTCCAGCGAAGCACGGCAGAAAACGACAACCGGCTTCGGTGGAGAACGCTGCTCGGTGCTGCTCGAGCGCACAGGTAAGGTGAAGTGAGGTGGCGTGAGGTGACGTGAGGTGAGGGCCTGGCTGCATCCAGCGGGGCACGCGCTGGTGCAGAGGCTGGCAGATCGAGTGCCTCAAAATGCAGACGCGTCGTGCCGAGGGATGCACTCGGCCGTTGACGCGCCGAATGACGTTCACCTTTTCCTGCAGGCAAGCGGGAGGGCGTGCGAGTGCACTCCTACTTGCGCCCCAAACAGATCACACGGTGGTCAAATGACCGCACCTGTGATCGCTTCAAGGAAGCTGCCCGAGCAGCGCAGTAGTCCTTCCGTCCTTGTGACGTGCAGTCCTTGCGCAGTGCAGTGCAGTGCAAAGGAGTCAGTCTTGGTTCAACCACGTGCGGACGCGCGTGGGTGCGTGCGTATGCTCCCCATCATGAGCAGCCAACAGGCCGATCTGGAGTTGAGCTGTGGGAGGTGGGCGAATGGAAGGGTCTCAGACAGCACTGATCGAAGGCATGGGTTGATGAAATTCGCTCTCTGCGAAAGCAGCCTCAAGTGCCCAGCTGCCGCGCCCCCAAGGGAGCTTCTAGCGGCAGCTGCCTGCAGCAAGGGACGGACAGTATCAGCTGAGCGCGTACTGCAGGTGATTTGCTACCGCGAGTGTTGGCGCTCAAGCAGTGCGATGCCAAAGGTTGGCAGGTGAAGCGATGGAGGCGTCAGCCTGCGCCGTCGTCAAAACGGACGAAAATGACATCAAATGCTCACAAAGAACGTGAGCCTTCAGATCTCCGAGGGCTGCTGCTGCTACTGCTACTGCTCAACCTCGTGGTAGATTTGATGCGGCGAAGCAAGAGGACCTACCGCTTGAGGATCTAGACTGCGCAAGCCCCGGATTGCCCACGGCCAACTGTTTTCTCCTGTCCCCAGCACTCTGGCTAAACAAGCAGCGGGCTGACCCGGTAGTGCCTCTGCGCATGCGCCTGACCAGCTCGGTGGTGCGGGACTCTGCCAACGTGTAGGTGTGTGTACCCAACGCCTCGGAGTCACCATTTTCTCACCAATTGGGAAAATAGTTCAGCGCGACATACCAGTTCACGTTAGTTTCCCAAATGACGTACATATTTCATTTACAATGACACTTCGTTGAAATCCTGATCTGTTTGTCCTCACATTCGTTTTCTCCGCAAGTGAGGTCGAATTCCTGCGACAATATGAGAAACACAAGCGTAATGTGAGTGCGGCACGTCAGAACTGCTTCCAAGCGTCTTGACTTCGTGTAAAAAGCCCCTTATACTGCAAGAGTAAGCGATAAGAGTGCTGATTTACTGCTTCAGCATGGTGCAGACGGCACTCCAATCGGAGACTTTGAGAGGATTTTACGGATTTTTCCGTGAATCTACCAGGTGCGGCTCGGTTCAGAATCTTGACGGAGAAGTTCCAGATTTACTCTGGAGAGCAGCCTTAAAGGGTATGGAAGGTGCTTTGTGGAAAAGCATGCGCATGCAGAGCGCATGCTTTCTGGCAGCACAGACCTGCATCGTGTTGCACAGACACTCGGGTCAAGAGGGGCTTCTAATGACTGGACAGGCAGCATGCACCCTGAATAGAGGCCTGAACAGCATCACCTCAATCATGCAGGAAGCCCAAGCCCTTGGATCTTCATGGGGCAATCTGGTGCGAGCTTCAGGTGGATCCTGATCAACGGGCTTGATGTGGCATCATGGCAAGATCAATGATTAGCATAGGAAGGCCTGATAAACAAGCATCCTTCAGGTGAAGTTTCACCTGAAGACTTGATGAAGCTTCCTAAAGGAGGAAGCATCCCCCTGGAGCAGCAAAGGTATTAGTAAGAGCCCAAGACTGAAGGAAGCTTCCATTGGATGGAAGCTTCTCCAAAGTAAGGCAAAGGAGGCAGCACACCTGAACAACCTGAAGGAAGCTTCTCGTTGAGGTGGTCAACTTGCCAGGACCTCAAGTATAAAAGGCGAAAGTTATGCCACTTCTCAGCATCCCAGTATCGCAAGTATCATCTCTCCAACACCACGTGCAAGGCTCCATGCCTTAGCACCAGAGCACCTTCAACAACGATGCTCCTGGAGTTCCTCCCAAGACCCTAACAAGCCTGGCACTTGTGTGCCAGCCTGGGTGGAGGATGATGCTGGTGATCCCTCCAGGATCCCTGTAAGCCTGGCAAGCTCTGCCAGCATGGGAGGAGGTCAACCCCTCCAAGGCCCCTATAAGCCTGGCTCTGCCTGCCAGCTTGGAAGGACGCTTTGACATCCTGAAGGCCGTTCACTGTTGCGACGGTGGTTGTGCTGAGACCCTTGCTCTGACGGCCTTGACGGCCTAGTAAGGCGTTGCGCCCTAGTTTAGGGCCAGGAGTTATGTCAGAGCACAACGCTGAGCTGTTTGCATAGCTGTTGTTCCTTGTACAATACTTGTACTCTTCATAATTCTTGCTTCCGCTAGTTTCTCAACAGAGTGTACAAGGCATGCTTGTTGGGCATAAAAGATCCTACGGCAGCAGGGGACCCCCTTGCTGCATTAGAGCACGCGGTGGCTTTGTCGCTGCAAGCTCACAAAAACTAACATATATGTCTTGAATATTAACTTCGACCTCAAAAACGTTGTGAACGTCGGAAGTCTGATTTCGAATGAAGGTTTGCGGCTCGATGCAAAAAAAATGCCGCTTACTGCCATACATCGAGGTGCAGAGGGAAAAGACGCAGCGATGATTGTGACGAAGACGCCCAAACAAACCTGGCCGAGCTCTACAGGTGTGGACAGTCGAACCATTCACGAACCGCGCCAAAAATTCTAGAGCACAAACAGCATTGATTCGACAACGGCGCGGCCCCTGAGCCCACAAACTTGAATGGGTGTACCCAGCGGGAAGGGAATCTCGGGGCTTCGCGCCCAAATCAACCTTCAAGGCCATCATGCACTCACCATTGGCTTGCTGACTCAACCCCAGACAACTGGGAAAGGAATACACGTCAATGTCAAATGCGACCTTCGGCAATCCCTTCTTTACGTAGAAAGTGTCGAACCTACTTTACGCAGTCTTTTGGGCTTGTCGTCATGCTGTTGTGGATAAACTATTTTTTTGTGCCCTTTTGGGTGTCTCTGGCAATTTCAAGGCCACGTCATTCTTGTTGTACGTCCGATGGGTTTCTATTATTATGTCGAATGGATCGTAGATGGTGAACAGGTCGAATTTGCGAGGCACAACACGATTTAGAATTTCTGACACTTGCGCAATTCATAAGTAGCGGTAAGTCTACTTCAATGACAAGTGTCGAAATGATCTAACATACACGTACAAGTGTCGGGTTACATGTAAGACGCATTCCAGGACATTGGGTCGATCATTGAGCAACGCATGTGGAGTTGCGTCGTGAGTGTTCCATACCACACGTACAAGAGTGCGTAATCTTTCCGACTGGGCACTTTTTTCATTACACAAATAGCTCATCGCGCGTCCAAACCTCGATTTTCACTCCGACATTTTAGGGCAATTCGGCCAACTGCCCTCGTCCTCCGACAAACCTTCTTGCATCTTCTGACAACTTTGACCACTTTCGGGGAATCCACGACATAAGTGTCACGACCTTCCGGTCGACTTCTTGTCGCATCACGACATATCTAAAATGCATCTCGCCTCTTCGCCGTCAATCCTCAAAGCCCTCGGATTTCTCGGCGGAGCTTCTCGAATCTGACCACTCATGACACAACTCAACACTCGTAGCTCCACGATCGACCGAATCTATATATGTATATATATATATTATGTATGTATGGGGGGATTCCTTTTTACCCACCATTTGGACAAGTTCTGCGCAGGTTACCCACGGTTAAGAAATTTATTTACGTATCCTCCATTCGTGGGAGAAGAAGACAGGTATGCTCACTTTTTGGTAGGTCCTTTCCGTTTTCCCCACACATTTTAACTGGTGCGCTTTACGTCCAAAGTTAGTAATGGCAGCACACTTTGCCCACTTTTTATGAGGTGACTCCGATACCCACTTTGGACATCCGCTCGTCACTAAACGTGAAGAGCAGATGTCCAAGGTGAGAAGATACAAGGAAGCTTCCTAGCAACACTCCCGTTGACCAGGCATCAGTGCCTGATCAGACGGTGACGACAGTCACCAGTCGTGCACGCAACGGCAAGAGTTTGGCCAGGGGACACAAGGCAAAGTGTCTGAATGCTTCAATAGCATTTGCAGAGAGAAATGACAATTGACAGGTCCATAGCATAAATACCTGCCGCGGCGTACAGCGGGTGTCACACGCGGCGGTCCAAGAGCTGCCATAAAACCGGCCCAAAACCACTGTTTTGGCCATAACTCTGCGCACACATGTCAGAATGCTACGCCGTCTGAACCTAGACGTGCAGGATCACAAGACGGACGCTACGACTGGTTACATGCATGCATCAATCATCAGATGGTGGACACGCAATGCAAAAACATGCAAATTGGGCTCATGGCCAGTCTTCTGGAAAACTCCTGCAAGCTGCAGATTAAACTGCAGGAAGTCCCGGCAGTGCCCGGGGCTCTGGAACGGTAGTCGGCCAGCTCCAAGCTGGTAGTCCGCCGCCAGTCGTTGCACCGGTGTCACCAGGGCCTGCCTCAGGGATTTGCACGAGTATGGACACGGCCGAGTGGTCATAGTAGATTGTACAAGAACGTCACAAATCACAACATTCCTCCATGACCCGATGGTACGTATGTCCATACACGTGCAACACTGGGACAAGTACAATAGTGTGTGCAAAACAGATGGGACACGGACACACATCCCACACTCAACTACTCTCAGGCATGGGGCGAAGCCCAACAGAAGGAATGGCCACCAGGAACTTTCCGCAAGCTAGTGCCTTCGTGAAGAAATCAGCACGCTGCATGTCAGTGCCAACCCACATGACGAAGATCACGTGTCGCTGTACCAGATCACGCACAAAGTGATGCTCAACCGTTATGTGCTTTGTGCGAGAGTGAAAGACACCGTAGTTCTCCGCAATGGCGAGAGCACTCTGGTTGTCGCAACAAACCACAATGGCGGGTACTGACTGATCAAGCCCAAGAAACAGGCGCTGCAGTCATACCGCCTTAGCAGCCCCTGTGCCCAAAGCAACGTACTTTGCCTCCGACGAGCTACGTGCGATGCAGCCCT
This sequence comes from Penium margaritaceum, assembly GCA_023375785.1. NCBI lineage: Eukaryota > Viridiplantae > Streptophyta > Zygnematophyceae > Desmidiales > Peniaceae > Penium > Penium margaritaceum. The sequence continues at coordinate 6,466 of SZWC01002418.1, forward strand.
GCTTCCTGCTACGCTAAGAAAGAGCGGTACCGCCGAGGAGGAACACGTAGCCAGTACGGCTGCGTCCATCTGGGCTCCAGGCCCAGTCGTTGTCAGTGCAGCCGTCAAGGACCATCGAACACTGCCGATGAAAGCAGAGTCCGAGGTACGGTGTGGAGACCACGTACCGCACCACTCGCACAGCCGTGTGGAGGGCTCTAGCACGTGGAGCCTGCGAGAATTGAGCGAGGAGGCTGATAGCGAAAGCGATGTCAGGACGTGTGGTAGTGGCCGGGTACATTAGAGATCCGATGAGATGGAGGTAGAAGGTCACGCCCACTGTGTCCCCCAGCTGTGTGGGATCATCCATCTTCAAGGCATCCTGCCCATCAGGTGTGAGAGGTGTGGAAGCGATGGGCACTGCACCAAGGAGGTCGCTGAAACGCTCCCCCACGACTCGTGCGTATTGAGCCTGATGCAGCAAAATTATCCGATCTCGCACGATCTCCATGCCAAGAAACACCGATGCAAGACCAAGGTCCTTCATCCTATAGGTAGTCTGAAGGACAGCCTTGGCCTCCTTCACGGCCTCCAGGGACGGAGACGTGATTAGAAGGTCATCGACATAGACCAAGATGGCGGTGAACCGCTCGTGTGTCGGTAGGATGAAGAGAGAGAGGGATCTGCCTCGCTCTGTACATATCCCGCACGAGTCAAAGTGCCGGTGATCTCCCGGTTCCAACACCGCGGAGACTGCTTGAGGCCGTACAAGGACTTGCGCAAGTGCCAGACCTTGTCACCGTGTTCAAAGCCCGGTGGCTGAGCCACGTAAATCTCCTCATCCAGAGAGCCATAGAGGAACGCATTGTTCACGTCCATCTGGTGCAGCTCCCATTCATGTGCTGAGCGACTACACCGAATAGAGCTCGAGCTGAGATCATGCAGCCAACAGGGGCAAAAGTATCAGTGTAAGCGACGCCCTCAATCTGAGAGTACCCCTTGACGACCAAGCGGAACATGTAGCGTTCCAGTGAGCCATCCGGCTTCACTTTCTTGTGAAAGACCCACTTGACCTGAATAGCCTTCCTCCCAGGCGGAAGGTCAACAAGCTCATAGACTCTATGCTCTCGGATAGTGCGAAGCTCATCCTCGCAGGTAGCGCGCCAAACGTCAGCATCCTGTGATGAGAGAGCTTCCCTCAGGGTGCCCGGGTCGGGCGCCATAGAGGGAGAGCTTTGCGTGGCAAGGGCACACGCCTCGGTGCTAGGCCTGAAGACCACAAGATCGGCTGCTGCATCACAAGCGATTTGGAACTCGTGAGTGACGAGATCGTGCCCTACGGGGCACGCTGGATGTACCTTTGTGAGCTCAGTGCGGACACTCCGGCCTAGGGCCTTTGTGCCGGGGTCACCACTCGCGATGCTACGAGAGGGGCGCCTGGGTGCGGGGCCCGACGCTTGTTGAGCTCTGGAATCCAGTGGTCGAAGACGGCCACCGGGCTCATGGGAGTAACCGGAGCTCGAGGGGCGTACCTCAGGCTCACGGACAGGCACGACCACAGCTGGTGGGGACTGAGGCAAGGCAGGTGATGCCGTGCGAGGAGATGCGAGTGTGGAGGACACGGGGCTGGGTGTGACAACAGGAGCAGGCAAGACTGGACCTAACACATAGGTAGGAGTGCCAGCAGGAGCAGATACGGGAGTAGGCGAGACTGGACTAGACACAGAAACAGGAGTGCCAGCAGACGCAAGTACTGGCGTAGAAGGAGGCGCGGGAACAGAAGCAGGGGCACCTGTGGGGCGTGAAACAGGCTGTATGGGCAAGGTCTCTAGACCAACGACGATGATCGCCGGGTCATCAAGGGCTGGAGACCAAGAGGTGAAGGGGGCTCGAACGGACACATCAGCCTGGTGAGAGGTGCTCGCTGGCGTAGAAGTCTCCCCCATCCGCCAAGAACCCTCACAAGTAGGAACATGTGTGGCAAAGAGTGCCGTGAGCGAAGTCAGGTCACTGAGAAACTAAAAAAAGAGCGCGTCGTGGGACTCAATGACGCGACAACGAGTAGGGTCCCAGAAGCGCCAGGCCCTTGACCGCGATGAAATGCCTACGAAGGCACACAAGCGACCCCGAGGTGAGACCTTGGACCCCTGCTGGTCCTTGGTGTACCACACGAAGGCCAGGGATCCCCAGACGCGAGCGAGACGAAGGTCAGCACGGTGTCCAAACCAGAGTTCATACGGTGTAGTATGGTCCGGAAGTGGACCGTGCGGGAGGCGGTTCCAGACCCAAGTCATGTAGGCAAAACCCTCAAAGACAAAGGACTCAGGGAGACCACACTCAGACCGCATAGCGCAAACCGCATCCTCCATGGTGCGGTTCCAGCGCTCGGAAACACCGTTCTGCTGAGGGATAGCAAGAGCGGAGACCTGGTGAAAAGTCCCGTGCTCAACAAAGAAACCGTCCATCTCGCCAAGGAACTCACCGCCACGATCCAAGCGGAAAGTATGAAGCGCGTGATGTGACTGACGCTCAGCCATCACTAGCCAGAGTCGAGCCGCAAGGGCGGCGTTGCTCTTCTGACGCAGGCCGTAGACCCACCGCATCCGGGTAAAGTTGTCAGTCAGAGTCAGAACATACCGGCTCCGATCAGATAGGGACTTGACCGGAAGAGGACCGAGAAGGTCTGAGTGAACTAGCTTGAGAAGCCGAAGCACTTGGGAACGAGATTCAAGAGAGGTGCATCAGTGCATCTTCCCCTGAGCGCAAAAGAGACAGTCGGTCTTGGGAAGCCTCTCGAAAGAAGCCGCGTCAAGAGTGAGAGCTAGCTGTGTCCGAATGAGCTTCGACACAACATCGGAGCCCACATGACACATACGGCGATGAAGCAACCGCTGGTGTTCCGGAGATAGAACACCAGTGACAAAGACCCGACCAGAGGAGGGAGGAGAGCAAGGGGAGGAGGTCCAAGAGAAGCGATATAGATCATCTATGACTGAGGCATGAAGGACAACGTTGCGAGTGTCAGTAGCAGTCACAGTCGCTGAGTCTGCGTTATGCTCCACAAAGAGACCCATTAGTGTGCAGGCACGCACAGAAAGCAGGCAGAGCTCAAGATCAAGCACAAACAACACGTCGGAAAGGTACAAGGGGCCAGACGGACCATCAAAACATACAACCCCAACACCATGGACTGGCAAGGACTGACCAGAGCCTGTACGGACGGAACGGACAGACGTGAGAGGACCAAGAACAACAAAATCACTACGACGACACGTCATGTGATGAGTGGCACCACAATCGATGATCCAAGTGCCACCGGACTCACGACTGGTGGACGTCACTGTTCAACGGGCAATGGAACACTTGGCATCAGAGGGACGCAGAGCCGTCAGTGGGGAGGAACGACGCGTGGCACAAAGATGAGACTCATGAACCCAATCGGTGCAGTCAGGCCCATCATCATCACATGCTGGCTGTGCTCCCCCTCACGTGTTGTCATGCCCCATAGGAACAGACGGACAGACGGTTTGTGGACCACCCGACGATGACAACACACTCGCACCTCCCTGAAAGCGGAGTGCCAGAATGTGTCAGAGCTCAGCGATGGTGCGGTCGCGTGGGTCCGGATCGCTACTACTCGCTGGTGAAGAAGCGGGAACAACTGCAGTCGTGGCCGCCACACGTCCAGAGGATTGCAAGGATGACGTTGTGGACGTGGAATGGAGGGCGTGTGCAGCCTGGAGCCCATGAGTAATCCGTGCCCAGTCGAGCGGCTGCTGGGACTCGGTGTAGCGATGGGCGCCTCCACAGTTGTAGCAGTGAACAGAACGTCCACTGCTACCATTGGAGGACGACTGCTGCTATAACTGCTGCTGACCTGATCCACGCTTCCCCTTCTTCTTCTTCCCCTGAGCTGCTGCTGCAACACCCTGTGTTTGAGTGGGTGTGGGCAGGGCCGAAGAGGAGGAGGAAGATGAGGACATGATGGAGGATGAAGAAGGGGAATGCAGGAGGGAAGATGGTGGTGATGCGATGACTGCTGCAGCAAAAGAAGTCTCCTGATGGACCACGGTTGCCTCGCGAGCTGAAGTCACCCGGAGGAAGAGCTGATGCGTCCAGGGTAGAAGCTGCAAAGTGGCTGAAAAAGGCTCGCGGACAGCGTCGCTATACCGTGTCAAGATGTCAGTGTACTCAAGGCAAACTCCGAGCATCATCATACGGAGCACCCACAGCTATGTGCCTCCTGAGGTCCCAAGGCGCGTGTAGATGCGCATGGCGCGTTGCCAGTAATCGGATGCAAGCTCTGCAGGTCCCTGACGAAGAGAGTGGTAGGCACGAATGTGTGCTCCACGAGTGGCGTGCGTCTGTGCGACCAGCAGGAATAAGGCCAGATCCCAACCTCCGCGTGGATCGGCGCTGGTGCCTGTACCAGCCTCGCCAACGAAGGGGCGGAAATCGATGACGATCTCACGTGGCATGGCATAGAGGAGTCCGCGCATCGCCCTGGCTACTGTCAGCACCTGTGCTGGGTCTGTAGGCTGATATGGGCTGTGGTAGTAGGGCCACACTCCCTCTGAAGTAGCCCAAACCTGAAGGAGGATCTCCCAGCAGTCGAAGCCGTCCTCATTGATGTACCGTGGAGGTGGTGTCTCAAAGTCCTGGAGTCGCCGCTACGTGGGGAGGGAAACCGTAGGCCGAGGAGGACGAGGGACGGGGAAGACTCCTGGAAGGGGATAGTCACCGGGATAGTCGGGTGACGATCGTATCGAGGGAAACCGAGGACATCTAGTGCCCGTCTGCAGCTGACGGAGGCGCTCCTGAAGAACCTGAATCTCATGATCCGGGGAGCCGTCTGTCATGCCTGGCATGAATGGATCATCATCTAGGAGGTCAGGAGGTAGTGGGTCAGGTCTAGCTCCTGTCATGGGTGCCTCAGCCGACTGCTGTGTAGAGACCGCGACGCAAGCAGCTCCCTCGGAAACCTGCTGTGGGACCGTGGACTGGGCACGCAGAAACTCAGTCAGCGTGCGGATGGCATCAGTCTGCTCCCGCTGTAGGCGACACATCTCATCCTGCTCGCTCCGCAGTTCCTCAATGGCTTGCGAGCGTGGGCTCAGGACCCCAGAAGAAGAGGAGGAGGGATCACCTGTCTCCTTCCCCTTGTTTTCAGACGAGTCCATGTCCCCTCTCAGTGTGGGTCGACAGGTCAGGTTTGTCGGATTGCAAAAGCGCCAGCGTTTCTCGAGGAGTTGAGACACTGGCAAGTTTTGACTGTCCGGCCAAAAAAAAATGGCTAAGTATGGTGCTAACATCAGCAGGTGGTTGCCAACGTCAGCGCGACCTGATGACATCGGTAAGCAAAATTGCTGATGTCATCTCGACTCCCCGTTCCCTTTTTTCTACTTTTTTTTCCTTTTTCTCTTGCGTTTCTACGCGAGCGTGCAGCCGCTCCGCGGCGGCTGCGCGAAAGCTGCGCGAAAGCTGCACAGAAGCGTCCGCTCAGCTGCTGCTGCAGCTGTGCTGTCAGCTGCAGCAGCAGCTATGTGGCTGCATGCGTAGCAGTGGCAGCAGTGGCTGCGCAATGCCACTGCTACTGCTGCGCGCTACAGCTGCTGCTCGTTGCCGCCGACGCGCGCCGTTGCTGCTACCGCTGTTGCACTGCTGTTGTTGCAAGTGCTGTTGCTCTGCTGCTGCCGCCACGACTGCCGGTGCTGCTGCTGCACTGTTGTTACCACTGCTGCTACTGCTTTGCTGCTATCGCCGCTGCTGACGCTGCACTGCTGTTGCCGCGGCCACTGCTGCGACTGCGGACGGCGGCTGCGCTCGCTGCAGCTGCCACACGCTGCTGTAGCTTTTGCTACGTTGCTGCTGCTGCTGCTCTGCTGCTATGCTGCTGCTGGCACGGTGGCAATGCCACTGCTACGGTCTCACGTGATGGGTGTGGGCTGTGTCGCCGGCGACCGGCTGTCTTCGACAGGCCCCAGTGGATCTGCTGCAGTGATGACTCTCACTACTGCTGCTCTGCTGCGTCTCTGCTGCGCATCACAGTAAGAACTGTCTCACTGCTCTGATACCATGAGAAGATGCAAGGAAGCTTCCTAGCAACACTCCCGTTGACCAGGCGTCAGTGCTTGATCAGACGGTGAGGAGAGTCACCTGTCGTGCAAGCAACGGCAAGATTTTGGCTAGGGGACACAAGGCAAAATTGTTAGCTACTGAGCTAACCACCTCCGGCAGAGAAGCCGCGAAACCGAAAAGCTCACAAAGGTTCTTACACCTTCTTCCTTTGCATGTATGTGTCATGCACCCCAAACTTAATCAGGCATACACTTCACCTTCAATAGTACTAACGCCTTAGCATTACATCTCAAGAAGAGCTCAAGTCGTCAATACGCAAGAGAGCATCAAGCAAGGGTCGATTGATCAGCATGCAAGACAAGTCCTTTTATAGCTGTCTGTCCAGTCCTAGAACTCAAAAGCACATTCCTGGGAAGTGGCCTGAACCAGCCACGTCACCAATAGACTTGCACTGTGAGCTTGACACATAAGCATCCAAGTGTCAAGGTGACAGACCAACCATGTAGCGTCCAAGAAGCTACGGACTTTCTTTCTTGGAAGCTTCCACAACAAACAAGATATGCATGGGGCCAGGATCGAACTCATGACCTCTCACTTGGCCAAATCAACAAAATGGCCAGGGCAACCACTCACCCACATGGTGTACTCACAGGTCATATCTCACAAGAGACAGAGCATAGTTGAGTCACGCTACAACGGATCTAGGGGTCATACCTCCACAAGGGGCAGAGCATTCCTGATCCGTCCTACAACACTGAACAAGGGGCAGAAACATTTAACAGATCTCTCCCTTGCACCTTGCGTCAGTGACCATCATCATTCGTCATCACTTGCGTTGACCATGCCGATACCTTGCCTGCCCGCCTGGTGGAGATCCTTGTCCAGTGGCTTTGTAAGCATGTCAGCCCGGTTGAGCTTGGTACCGACATACTCGAGCTCCACTGTCTGCTTGTAGACCAAGTCTCGAGCGTAGTGGTAGCGGATCTCGATGTGCTTTGTGCGCCTCGACAGGACAGGGTTCTTTGACATGTCAATGGCGCTCATGTTGTCAATCTTGATGACCGTCGCCGTTGCCTGTGGTGCCTTCATCTCAGATAGCAAGCTTCGTAACCATTGCATCTCTTTACACACCTCAGCCAAGGCGATGTATTCAGCTTCAGCTGTTGACAGAGAGACACATTCTTGCTTGCGACTTGCCCAACTGACTGCACCTCCATTCAACATACACACAAAGCCGGAGGTAGATTTTCTGTCATCAATATTCCCTCCCCAATCAGCATCAGTGTAGCACATGAGACGGAGTGATGCGGATCCAGCAATGCCTCCAAACTGGAGGCCTACGTGGCGCGTCCCCTGAAGGTAGCGCATGATGCGCTTCACGGCCTGCCAGTNCCACAAACCGACTCACCTGCCCAACAGCATGGGCTATATCTGGTCGGGTGGCGACCATGGCATACATCAAACTGCCCACCGCAGACTGATATGGGATGCCAAGCATGTCAGTTTTCTCCGCTTCGTTGGATGGGGACATGGAGGTGGAGAGTTTGCACTCCGAGGTCATGGGTGTGCTGGCAGGCTTGCAATCTGCCATGTCGTATCGTTTGAGGATGGAGTCGATGTATTTTGTCTGGTTCAGGCTGATTGTACCTGTTGCTCTGTCGCACTTGATGGCAATTCCAAGATAGAAGTCAAGAGGACCCATGTCCTTCATCTCGAATCTGCTACTCAGCTGCCCCTTGAGATCGTCTAGCAGCTGCGTTGAAGAGGAGCATAGAATCAGGTCATCAACGTACAAGGCGACCAACATTGTCCCTTTGTCACTCTCATGCACGTACATGCTGGGATCATTGTCGCAGTGCATGAAGGACTCCTTGGCCATGAACGTGTCCATCTCCTGGTACCAAAGTCTTGGCGCTTGTTTTAGCCCATAGAGTGCCTTCACCAATCTGCACACCTTGCCCTCAGGAGCATCAACCCCCTCCGGAACCTCCATCAATACCTCCTTGTCAAGTTTGCCGTAAAGGAAGGCTGTCTTGACATCCATCTGGTGGACCTCCATGTTCTCGGCAGCAGCAATGGCGAGCATTGACCGGATGGAGGCAAACGTCACAACTGGAGCAAAGGTCTCATCGTACTCTGCGCCAGGCCGTTGGGAGAACCCCTTTGCTACCACCCGTGCCTTGTACTTGTCTATCTTGCCATCCTGTTTCCTTTTTACTTTCAGCACCCACTTGGACCCCACAACGTGAGCCCCGGCAGGTCTGTCCACCAGCACCCATGTCCCATTCTCTTCAATGGAGCTGAGTTCACTGCGAATTGCTTCGTCCCACTCTGCTTTATCAGGCCGAGTGAGTGCCTCTGCGACAGACGTTGGCTCCTCTTGAACCAAGAATGAATAGTTGAA
>SZWC01002418.1:17301-47605 GCA_023375785.1 Penium margaritaceum
CTTCATTCCGCACATACTCAGAGACGGTGGTGTAGGAAACTAGATCTTCAGTCCACCCTCCAATCACCGTTATCATGGGGCCCCAACTTTCCGGCAGCGTCATCAGAAAAATCATAGCCTGCATGTCCGATTTCAGGTCCCACCCCATGCCGGTGGCTTGTTGCAAGAGCGTCTCAAACTTCTGCATAAAGGCGGAGACATCCTCCCCTTCACCAAGCCTCATGCTGATGAGATTTTGTAAAATGAAGAGACGGTTGGCAAGTGAGGAGGACTGAAATACCTTGCCGAGTTTGGCGTATGCCGCGGCTGCCACTGTACAACCGCTGATGTGTGAAAGGACTGAGGGTTGTATGGAGGACACAAGAATGGCGAGAGCCTTCTTGTTGAGCTTGACCCATGCCACAAGGTCTGCACCCTCCTCCTTTGGTGCTGGGATAGTTCCGTCAAAATATCCTAGCAAATCTCTGTCATCCATGATGATCTCAAACTGCCACTTCCAGAGTGCAAACCCCTCTCCATCAAATTTGAGGATGGGCGAATGATTCCCTGGTTCCCCTGTCCCTGCCATCCCTACAACTACACCTGCTACAGCTCCTGCACCTGCTGTTGATGCCGATGAACCTGTGTTTGAGGCCGTTGTAGGCTGTTGGTGAGAAGAGGAAACTGCTTCCCCTGTTCACGTTGGCTGTTGCAAGCAGATGTAGGCTGATGTAGGCTGATGTAGGCTGATGTCAGCTCCCAAGGTAGAAAGGTGCAGATGTGTTGCATCCCCCTCCTGNGTATGTGTCATGCACCCCAAACTTAATCAGGCATACACTTCACCTTCAAGAGTACTAACGCCTTAGCATTACATCTCAAGAAGAGCTCAAGTCGTCAATACGCAAGAGAGCATCAAGCAAGGGTTGATTGATCAGCATGCAAGACAAGTCCTTTTATAGCTGTCTGTCCAGTCCTAGAACTCAAAAGCACATTCCTGGGAAGTGGCCTGAACCAGCCACGTCACCAATAGACTTGCACTGTGAGCTTGACACATAAGCATCCAAGTGTCAAGGTGACAGACCAACCATGTAGCGTCCAAGAAGCTACGGACTTTCTTTCTTGGAAGCTTCCACAACAAACAAGATATGCATGGGGCCAGGATCGAACTCATGACCTCTCACTTGGCCAAATCAACAAAATGGCCAGGGCAACCACTCACCCACATGGTGTACTCACAGGTCATATCTCACAAGAGACAGAGCATAGTTGAGTCACGCTACAACGGATCTAGGGGTCATACCTCCACAAGGGGCAGAGCATTCCTGATCCGTCCTACAACACTGAACAAGGGGCAGAAACATTTAACAAAAATGTCTTAATGCTTCAATAGCATTTGCAGAGAGAAATGACAATTGACAGGTCCATGGCATAAATACCTGCCGCGGCGCACAGCAGGACGCCGTCTGAACCTAGACGTGCAGGATCACAAGACGGACGCTACGACCGGTCACATGCATGCATCCATCATCAGACGGTGGACACGCAATGCAAAAACATGCAAATCGGGCTCATGGCCAGTCTGCCGAAAAACTCCTGCAAGCTGCAGATAAAACAGCAGGAAGTCCCGGCAGTGTCCGGGGCTCTGGAACGGTAGTCGGCCAGCTCCAAGCTGGTAGTCCGCCGCCTGTCTTCGCACCGGTGTCACCAGGATCCGCCTCAGGGATCTGCACGAGTATGGACACGGCCGAGTGGTCATAGCAGACTGTACAAGAATGTCACAAATCACAAGACAAGGCTCGTGCTCCTAAAGGTCGCGAATCCTGCAGAACGGGGTCCACATCATCCCTGTCACAAGTGACATTGGCTTTTGAGGACCTATAATCTTACTTTTTGAAAGTACTTGTGTTCCTTTTTTTGCAAATCGTTCCACCATGCTCATAAAAAACCACCATCGGTTGTTCGACAACAATCGATCAGCTCATAATACTCGTCATTGTTGCGAGACTATTCTATTTGAGAAAAAATAGACAACACAATCTTTATTCGCCATATAGATCTAACGGTTGGGGTTTGTCATATCCCCCGATGGAAGCATTGGAGTTTTTTCTCCGGATCTGTGTGGAGCTCTCGAGACAAAAAGATGGGTGCGAGCTCGTCGCCCTAGCTTCTTTCGTTCCATATCTCGTGCAAAACGAGGCATGGAACTAAGGAAAAATCTTGCTTCGGAAGTGCGAAAGACAGAACCATGCACGTAAAACAAGTCTCCATTTCATGAACGTCTATTGCACTATGCATCGCACGCCAAAAGAATGGAAGCAAGACCCACGAGGTCTTCCGCGTATATTTTTTCAAAAGAGGTCAAAACCGTGCGAGTTAAGTCGACCAAACAGTCAAGAAAACCCTCGAGCTGTTAGATGGTACGATTATACGAACCACGACTAAGAGACTAACAAAGAGATAGATGTTTGTGTCATTTATATCTGCAATACTTATGTACGATTCATGTTCTTTATTATTTCTATAGAGAACTACTACATTCTTGTCTGTACAATATGTTTTGTGATTAATCGACGTATGTTAAGGTTGACGAACTGCCGTCGGATAGGACAATCCAATGTCTCAAGTATTAGCAAAGAAAGGTGTCTTTCGAGCGAAGTTGCTACGACAAAAAAAAAGGGCCTTGCTAAACGCTAGCTGTCAACACTTGTAGAAAAGCGGCCAACGTCATTGGCCTCGCTTCCGTCGTTCTGACGTGCAATGTCACGTGCAACGTGCAGTATTGTTTTTTTCGCTTAGTGTACAAAAACGTGAGTGGACCATCACTTGACCATACTCGAGCACGGCTGTCCACGTTGGCAGGCGAACCCCACCCGCTGAATGCAAGAACGAGCTCAACGATGCGAAGTAGCCACGTGGAGACGACATCGGAAGGAAACTTCAAAATAAGCACCTCAGTCAAAACTGGCTACGAAAGGTGAACATATTGCTCAATATTTTGGCAAAAACATGGGAAAATTACATTTGTACTGATGTATTCGCCGTCGCAACCCATGTAAACTATAAGAAAACAAAAATTGTGTTGAATTCGTAGAATCCTAAAACATAATTTCCATAATATCCACCGTTCTAAGAACATGCATATAATAGCGGAATTATAGTCACGATTTTTCAGAAATGGGTACTTCAGTCACGGTTAGTCAGCATTCTGTTTTGTGGACAATGCGGTCACCAGTTAAAACGAGTGAGTAGTCTGTTCGTTTTCTATACAGAGTGGGTATTCAGGAAGCACAAGGCTCGGAAGGTGGGTATAAGGGAATTGGTACGCATATGTTTACATATATGTGTTCGATCATTTCGACACTTGTCATCGAAGTACACTTACCGCTTGTTATGGATTGCTTAAGTGTCCTAAATACTTGTCGTGTTCTGCCTCGCAACTTCTACCTGCTCACCATCTACGCTCCGCTTGGCATAACACTAGGTATTTAAGCGCAGAGGTACTCGAGAGGCATCCGACTACTTTACCCATCAGGAGGACTACCTCGCACAAGACGTCAGCGCATCTCGCATGTCAAGACTTTGTAGACCTCACGAGTACGACATGAAGTGAGCGAGCATATCCGACGACCAACAGCGGGCCTTTGGCGACAACTTTGGTGATGGAGGAGCAAAACGTGCCTATGCACGTGAACCCTGAAGTAGCATTGAATGCAAGCGTGGCAAGCTATGCGACAGCTGGATCAATCCCTAGGGCTCCGACGACCAATCGGCGGAAAACCAGCCGGGCCTACCAACAACATCAGCGACGACAGCAGGAATGACAAGTGGTACCGGAAAACATGCACAAATCAACGGGGATCTAGCAAACCGTATCTCCGTGCTCGAAGGAATCAACACCCATCTTCTCCAACAACTCAACATCGCGATGGAGGCTATTCGCAACGCAAGTGCATGAGAGGCGGTGATCGTCGAGTGAAACACCCAACTCTTGAACGAACCCAATTATCGCCCGGCCCCTCCCGAACCGTTCGACATGCAAATTCCAAGGGACCAATGGACCAACGGATGTGGCTGACGACTCTGGAGGTGTACTTCACCGCTGTTGGGTTCAACGACGATAAAACAAAGATTGACCTTGCAGCCGGGCTTTTGCGTGGCACGACACTCAGTTGGTGGTCTGATCTAAAGGCCATCCAATGGTAGCAGGAGACCGGCGGAGCCTCATTAACGGCCAACGACGCCCGTCTGATATCACCAACCACAGGCGTTCTCCCCTTGGAGCAGATCAACTTGGAATGGCAAGACGTGCTGACAGCACCAACCGACTGGAACGAGTTCTCGCACGCGATGCTCACACGATTTGGACGGTTCAGGGAGAAGTCTATTGCTCGATTTAAGCTCCAACATCTCTGTCAGCAGTCCAGCGTGACCGAGTACACACGGAGACTCCACAAGATCATCACTAGTGGAGACATCTCCCCCGACGAGCTCTGTTTTCACTACAACAACGGCCTTAAACGAGACATCCGACGACAATTCCCATTTTTGGCATCCAAAATGACTTACCTCGAATGATCACAACAGTAGAAAGGATCGACAGCACCGACTACAATGTACGGATCCAGGAATCTTACGGTTGGCGACCTTTCAACCACAATTATTGTGGAAACAAAAAAGGCCAGCCGGGAGACTCCTCCACTCCGATGGAAGTGGACGCCGTCGACCAGAGAGATACGCGCACCAGCTACAACTAAGGAAGACTTGGACACATTGCCCGCAATTACCGAAGCAAGCAGCAGGCCAGAAAGGAAGGGATGTCCCAGAAAAATGAGTTGGGGAACGGCAAGGGGCAGGAGTGAAAGACGTGACTCTTGTCCAGGAGGAGCAATCTGCGCCGAACGATCGCCCATGTGAACGCTCTACGATGCTGCAGAGGAGTTCTGAGATTGCAAAGTTTGATGAGGGGTATCTGGATGATCAATCAGCGATACTGCTAAAAGTGCAACTTCGAGGTTGCGAAAGTCACAGAACGGTAGCGGCTCTATTGGATGGAGGAATTTCTCACACTTTTGTTAGCAACGACATGGTTTGAAAACTGGGTTTCTAGACCAAACCAGGGTTATTTGAAGGAAAAAGTATCGGTGGGAGATTGCAAATACGGAGACTCAGAGAACCACTATGACTACAAGTGAGGGATCTGTGGGATGTAACGGTCTGGAGTTCCTGTCCAATGAGTGACCACAAAACAATTCTGGGACGAGATGTTGTGTACCAACACAATCTGCAGGTTGAATGGAACAAAGACGATGTCTACATGGAAGCCAACGATGCCAAGCGACAACTTGCCACTTCGCGCGTGGGACGGAAGACGACAGCGGAAGCAGCAGAGGTGGAAGCAACACAGGAAGCCGTGGTAGTTGAAAAGCGACAACCTTTTTAGCCGATACCGCTCAACGTGGCCAAACACTACATACGGCAAGGAGCTCGTGCGTGGCCCGTGCATCTAGAGCCAATGAAGGAATTGGAATTGGCAACGGCTGACTCATCAGCCTTATCCACCTCATTGGCATCAACAAAGTTCGCGATGGAACCCGAAGAGTTCGCACCACTCAGTTGAGAGTTTGCGGACGTCTTCCACGATGAAGTCCCAAAAACTCTACCACCTCAATGTGACATCGACCATCGCATCAAGCTAAAAACAGGCAGCCGACTGATTGTTCGAGGGGCCTATCAGATGAGCGATCATGAACTGACCAAGCTAAAAAAGTAGTTTGATGAGACATTTTTCAGAAATCTCTTAAAGTACGACTTTGGTTGCCGTTCGATTTTCTAGGTCACGTCATCAACAGTGGACGGATCACCATGGATCCGAAAAACGTGGCAGCAGTCGATGATTTGCCGACTTCGACCGACGTTCAAGACGTGCAAGTTTTTCTCAAATTTTGCACCTACTACTGGCGCATTGTACGGGATTACGCTCGAGTGTCAGTGCCTCTCTCTGACCTCACTCGACAAGAAAATGTGTAGCGGTGGAGAGAAAGCGAACAAGAAGCGTTCACCGCTTTGCAGAATGCTCTGAACTCGGCACGAGCCCTACGATTAGCCAATCCAGCGGTTGAGTACATCATAGCTATGTTTGCCTCACATCGAGCCATCAACGTAGTCCTCGTACAAGACCATGGCAACGGAGAGCAATCGGTTGCATACATGTCTAGAAACCTATGAGGACTGGAACTCAACTACGCCGTACATGTAAAAGAGATATTGGCGGTCGTAAATGCATTTAAGACAAGGCGGTGCTATCTTGAACGCCAGCAATGCATCGTACGCACCGACCTCTATGCGCTGAAATATTTCAAGATGGAGCCGAACCTCACTTGACGTCAAATTCGATGGATGGAGTTCCTCCAGTCCGGATTCGACTACGATATTGAGTACCGACCAGGCAAAATCAACCCAACGGACGCGCTCAGCCGCCGACCAGGTCTAGTGCCTGAGGCAGCAACACTGTTGTTGCAGCGAGATCCGTATCTCGAGGAATTGTTTACACAAGGCTACAACCAGCATGGTGGATACGACAAGGCAAAAATCTGGTACTGGTGCGTCGAACCAGATTTTTGGCACCCTATTGGCGGCAACAATTCAGTCGCCAAGTAGTTGTTCCCCCGAATGATAATCTCTGCCATATGCTGCTCAAAGAGTGCCACGACCAAGTCCAGGTGGATGTTTTGGAGAAGAGAAGACGCTGAAGAAGCTGGTGAAATACTATTGGTGGGACAAGCTGCAATGTGACGTGGCCAACTTCCGCAAATCCTGCGACACGTTTCAACGACAAAAATCCCGTCGCATGCGGCCACCTGGACTTTTGCAGCCGCTCCCCAATCCGACGAAACCGTGGATCGACATCTACATGGACTTCGTCACGGGACTACCAGCCACACACGAGGGATATGACGTAATCCTCGTGGTTATTGAGAGGTTTTCCAAAATGACGTAATCCAGAGAACGATGGAGCAAGCTAGAGAAAGGTGGAGCCAGCCAGAGAAAAATGGAGCAAGCCAGAGAAAGGCGGAGAGAGCCAGATAAAGGTGGAGCAAACCAGAGAAAGGTGGAGCAATCCAGAGAGAGGTAGAGCAAGCCAGAGAGCGGTGGAGTAAGCCAGGGAAAGGTTGAGCAAGCCAGAGGAAGGTAGAGCAAGCCAGGGAAAGGTGGAGCAAGCCAGAGAAAGGTGGAGCAAGCCCGAAAAAGTTGGAGCAAGCCAGGGGAGGTGGAGCAAGCCAAAGAAAGGTGAAGCAAGCCATAGAAAGGTGGTGGAAGCCAGGGAAAGGTGGAGCAAGCCAGAGAAAGGTGGAGCAAGTCAGAGAATGGTGGATCAAGCCAGAGACAGGTGGAGCAAGCCAGAGAAAAGTGGAGCAAGCTAGAGAACGGTGGAATAAGGAAGAGAACGGTGGAGGAATCCAGAGAACGAAGAGCAAGTTAGAGAACGGTGGAGCAAGCCAGAGAAAGGCAGAGCAAGCCAGAGAAAGGTGGAGCAAGCCAGAGAAAGGTGGAGCAAGCCAGAGAACGATGGAGCAAGCCAGAGAAAGGTGGAGCAAGCCAGAGAACGGTGGAGCAAGCCAGAGAAAGGCAGAGCAAGCCAGAGAAAGGTGGAGCAAGCCAGAGAAAGGTGGAGCAAGCCAGAGAACGATGGAGCAAGCCAGAGAAAGGTGGAGCAATCCAGAGAAAGATGGAACAAGCCAGAGAAAGCTGGCGCAAGCCAGAGAGAAGTGGATCAAGCCAGGTAGAGGTGGAGCAAGCTAGAGAAAGGTGGAGCAAGCCAGAGAAAGGTGGAGCAAGCCAGTGAAAGGTGGAAAAAACCAGAGAAGGGCGGAGCAAGCTAGATAACGTTGGAGCAAGCCAGAGAAATGTGGAGCATACCAGAGAAAGGTGGAGCAAGCCAGTGAACAGTGGAACAAGCCAGAGAAAGGTGGATCAAGCCAGAGAAAGTTGGAGCAAGCCAGAGAAAGATGGAGTGAGACAGTGAAAGGTGGAGCAAGATAGGGAAAGGTGGAGCAATCTTGGGAGAGGTGGAGCAAGCCAGAGAAAGGCGGGGCAAGCCAGAGAAAGGTGGAGCAAGCCAGGGAAATTTGAAGCAAGCTAGAGAAGGGTGGAGCAGACCAGAGAAAGGTGGAGCAATTCAAAGAGAGGTGGAGCAAGCCAGAGAAAGGTGGAGCAAGCGAGAGAACGCTGGAGCAAGCCAGAAAAAGGTGGAGCAAGGCAGAGAGCGGTGGAGCATGCCAAAGAAATGTGGATCAGGCCAGAAAAAGGTGGAGCAAGCCAGAGAAAGGTGGAGCAACCCAGAGAAAGGTGGAGCAAGCCATAGAAAGGTGGAGCAAGCCAGGGAAAGGTGGAGGAAGCCAGAGAAAGGTGGAGCAAGCCAGAGAGCAGTGGAGTAAGTCAGCGAAAGGTGGAGCAAGCCAGATAACGTTGGAGAATTCAGGGAAAGGTGGAGCAAGCCAGAGAAAGATGGAGCAAGCCAGGGAAAGATAGAGCAGGCCAGAGAAAGGTGGAGCATGCCAAAAAACGGGAGAGCTAGCCAGAAGAATGTGGAGCAAGCCAGAGAAAGGTGGTGCAAGCCAGAGAAAGGCCGAGTGAGACAGAGCGAGGTGGAGCAAGCCAGAGAACAGTGGAGTAAGCCAAAGAAAGGTGGAGCAATCCACAGAAAGGTGGAGCAAGCGAGAGAAAGGTTGAGCAAGCCAGACAAAGGTGGAGCAAGCCAAAGAAAGGTGGAGCAAGCCAGGGAAAAGGTGGAGCAAGCCTGAGAGAGGTGGAGCAAGCCAGGAATAGGAGGAGCCAGCGAGAGAAAGTTGGAGCAATCCAGAGAAAGGTGGAGTAAGCCAGGGAAAGGTGGAGCAAGCTACAGAAAGGTGGAGCAAGCCAGGGAAAGGTGTAGCAAGCCACAGAATAGTACAGCCAGCCAGAGAATGGTGGAGCAAGCGAGAGAACGGTGGAGCAAGCCAGAGAATTGTGGAAAAAGCCAGAGAAAGTTGGAGCAGGCAAGAGAAAGATGGAGTAAGCTAGAGAAAGGTGGAGCAAGCCAGAGAACGGTGGAGCAAGCCAGAGAACGGTGGAGCAGGCTAGTGAAAGGTGGATCAAGCCAAAGAAAGGTTGAGTAAGCCAGAGAACAATGGAGCAAGCTAGAGCAAGGTGGAGCAAGCCAGAGAAAGGTGGAGTAAGCCAGAGAAAGGTGGAGCAAGCCAGTGAGAGGTGGAGAAAGCCTGAGAAAGGTGGAGCAAGCCAGGGAAAGGTGGAACAAGCCAGAGAGAGGTGGAGCAAGCCAGAGAAAGGTGGAGCAAGCCCGAGAAGGTTGGAGCAAGCCAGGGGAGGTGGAGCAAGCCAAAGAAAGGTGGAGCAAGCCAGAGAAAGGTGGAGCAAGCCCGAGAAGGTTGGAGCAAGCCAGGGGAGGTGGAGCAAGCCAAAGAAAGGTGGAGCAAGCCAGAGAAAGGTGGAGCAAGCCAGAGAAAGGTGGAGTAAGCCAGAGAAAGGTGGAGCAAGCCAGTGAGAGGTGGAGAAAGCCTGAGAAAGGTGGAGCAAGCCAGGGAAAGGTGGAACAAGCCAGAGAGAGGTGGAGCAAGCCAGGGAAAGGTGGAGCAAGCCAGAGAAAGGTGGAGCAAGCCCGAGAAGGTTGGAGCAAGCCAGGGGAGGTGGAGCAAGCCAAAGAAAGGTGAAGCAAGCCATAGAAATGTGGAGCAAGCCAGGGAAAGGTGGAGCAAGCCAGAGAAAGGTGGAGCAAGCCAGAGAATGGTGGATCAAGGGAGAGCCAGATGGAGCAAGCCAGAGAAAGGTGGAGCAAGCCAGAGAACAGTGGACAAAGCCAGAGAACGGTGAAGGAAGCCAGAGAACAGTGGAGCAAGTCACAGAACGGTGGAGCAAGCCAGAGACAGGTGGAGCAAGCCAGATAAAGGTGGAGGAAGCCAGAGAAAGGTGGAGCGAGCCAGAGAACAGTAGAGCAAGCCAGAGAACGGTGGAGCAAGCCAGGGAAAGGTGGAGCAAGCCAGGGAGAGGTGGATCAACCTCGAGAAAGGTGGAGCAAGCCAGAGAAAGGTGGAGCAAGCCAGTGAAAGGTGGAGAAAGCAAGAGAAGGGTGGATAAAGCTAGAGAACAGTGGAGCAAGCCTGAGAAAGGTGGAGGAAGCCAGAGAACGGTGGAGCAAGCCAGAGAATGGTGGAGCCAGCGAGAGAAAGGTGGAGCAAGCCAGGGAACACTGGAGCAAGCAAGAGAAAGGTGGATCAAGCCAAAGAAACTTGATGCAAGCCAGAAAAACGTGAAGCAAGCCAGAGAAACTTGGAGCAAACCCGAGAAAGGTGGAGGAAGAGAGAGAAAGGTGGAACAAGGTAGGGAAAGGTGGAGCAAGCCAGGGAGAGGTGGAGAAGCCAGAGAAAGGCAGGGGAAGTCAGAGAAAGGTGGAGCAAGCGAGGGAAATGTGGAGCAAGCTAGAGAAAGGTGAAAGAGAACAGAGAAAGGTGGAGCAATCCAAAGAGAGGTGGAGGAATACAGAGAATGGTGGAGCAAGCCAGAGAACGCTGGAGCAAGCCAAAGAAAGGTGGAGCAAGGAGGAGTACAGTGGAGCAAGCCAAAGAAAGGTGGATCAGGCCAGAAAAAAGGTGGAGCAAGTTAGAGAAAGATGGAGCAAACCAGAGAAAGGTGGAGCAAGCCATAGAAAGGTGGAGCAAGCCAGGGAACGGTGGAGGAAGCCAGAGAAAGGTGGAGCAAGCCAGAGAATGGTGGAGTAAGCCATTGAAAGGTGGAGCAAGCCAGAGGACCTTGGAGTAAGCCAGGGAAAGGTGGAGCAAGTCAGAGAAAGGTGGATCAAGCCAGGGAAAGAGGGAGCAGGCCAGAGAAAGGTGGAGCAAGCCAGAGGAAGGCGGAGCAAGCCAGTGAAAAACTGGAGCAAGCCAGAGGATGATGGAGCAAGCCTGAGAAAAGTGGAGCAAGTCAGAGAACGGTGGAGCAAGCCAGATAAAGGTAGAACAAGACAGCAAAAGGTGGAGCAATTCAGAGAAAGGTGGAGCAAGCCAAGGAAAGGTGGAGCAAGCCAGAGAATGGTGGAGCAAGTCAGAGAAAGGTGGAGCAAGCCAGAGAAAGGTGGAGCAAGCTAGGAAAAGGTAGAGAAAGCCAGAGAAAGGTGAAGCAAGCCAGAGAAAGTTGGAGCAAGCCAGAGAATGGTGGAGCAAGCCAGAGAACGGTGGAGCAAGCCGGAGAAAGGCGGAGCAAGCCAGGAAAAGGTGGAGCAAGCCAGAGTAGGGTAGAGCAAGCCAGAAACGGCGGAACAAGCAAGAGAACGGTGGTGCAAGGCAGAGAAAGGGTTAGAACGATAGAGAATGGTGGAGCAAGCCAGAGAAAGGTTGAGCAAGCCAGAGGAAGGTGGAGCAAGTAAGACAACGGTGGAGCAAGCTAGGGAACGGTGGAGCAAGCAAGAGGAAGGTGGACTAAGCCAGAAAAGGGTGGAGCAAGCCAGAGAAAAGTGGAGTAAGCCATGGAAAGGTGGAGCAAGTCAGAGAATGGTAGAGCAAGACAGGGAAAGGTGGAGCAAGCCTGAGAAAGGTGGAGCAAGCCAGAGAACGGTGGAGGAAGTAAGAGAGGGGTGGAGCAAGCCAGGGAAAGGCTTAGCAAGCTAGAGAATGGTGGAGGAAGCTAGAGAAGGGTGAAGCAAGCCACAGAATGGTAGAGCACGCCAGAGAATGGTAGAGCAAGCCAAAGAAAGGTGGAGCAAGCAAGAGAAAGGTGGAGCAAGCTAGAGAAGGGTGAAGCAAGCCACAGAATGGTAGAGCACGCCAGAGAATGGTAGAGCAAGCCAAAGAAAGGTGGAGCAAGCAAGAGAAAGGTGGAGCAAGCCAGAGAAAGGTGGAGCAATTCATAGAACGGTGGAAGAAGCCAGAGAAAGGTTGAGCAAGCCATAGAAAGTTGGAGCAAGCCAGGGAAAGGCGGAGCAAGCCAGAGGAAGGTGGAGCAAGCCAGAGAAAGGTGGAGTAAGCCAGAGAAAGGTGGAGCAAGCCAGAGAAAGGTGGAGCAATTCATAGAACGGTGGAAGAAGCCAGAGAAAGGTTGAGCAAGCCATAGAAAGTTGGAGCAAGCCAGGGAAAGGCGGAGCAAGCCAGAGGAAGGTGGAGCAAGCCAGAGAAAGGTGGAGTAAGCCAGTGAAAGGTGGAGCAAGCCACAGGAAGGTGGTGCAAGCCAGAGAAAGATGGAGCAAGCCAGAGAAAGGTGGAGCAAGGCAAAGAAAGGTGGAGGAAGAAAGGGAAAGGTGGAGCAAGCTAGAGAAAAGCGGAGCAAGCCAGAGAATGGTGGAGCAAGCCAGGGAATGGTGGAGCAAGCTAAAGAAAGTTGGAGCAAGCCAGGGAAAGGTGGAGCAAGCCAGACAAAGGTGGAGCAGGCCGGAGAAAGGTGGAGGAAGCCAGGGAAAGGTGGAGAAAGCAAAAGAAATGCGGGGCAAGCCAGAGAACGGTGGAGCAAGCCAGACAAAGGTGGAGCAAGCCAGAGAAAGATGGAGCAAGCCAGATAACGTTGGAGCAATCCAGATAGAGGTGGAGCAAGCCAGAGAAAATTGGAGCAAGCCAGACAAAGGTGGAGCAAGCCAGAGAAAGGTGGAGTAAACCAGAGAAAGGTGGAGCATGCCAGAGAAAGGTGTAGCTGTCAGAAGAATGCAAGCGTGAGAACGACAATAGCAGAAGTAAGCAGAAGTATTGGAACGTGCATAACTGCGTCAGCATGATGAAGAAAGCAGAAAGGCATGAGTGGTTCCGAGGAGTTAGTCACAGAGCTTGAGGAATATTGAGGTACCGGGGAAGCAAGGTAGATAGGAGCTAGTGAGAGATAGAGCAAGGGCAAAATGAGTGATGGGTTAGTGTTCTTGAGCAAAGAGTGATGTAGCGAAGAGCTGCAAGGTGAGAGTGGTTGGCGAGGACGGGATGGGCGAGGTGCGAGCAGAGCGAGGACATGGCGGTGGGGCCGCAGAACCAAAGGGAACAGGATGCGAAGAACTGTTCTGGTTAAACTGCAAGGGAATGAACACCCTCGATATATACAGCAGAACAGGACAAGTCATGGGAGGCAACGGCTTCTTTCCGCTAGCCGGAGGCGCGTGATGGTTGTCACTTTATTAGTGGATGACTTGGCTGTTGGTTAAATGGTCGGATGACCGAAGAGGCGTTTGGTCAAGTTGGTTCCGATGGGGCCAGAACCTTTATTCTGAGACTCAGATTTTTTTTCGAGGGATGGAAGGAGTGAGGTCGGTTTTCGCTCATTTCCAACACTCCCCCTGAACCAGACTCATCAGGATCCTTTTATTGCTTGGATACTCATCATCCAAGGAGACGACTGGAGGGACCTCTGGTCTTCTTCTCGGAGGAGGAGGTCTATGGAGTCGATGAGGTCTGGGAGCAGAAGCTGGGATTTCGGACGGCACCAATCCCATCGGCCTTGTGGCCAGTATTGCAGGATCGTTGAGTGGTCTGGGCCTCCTCCTCGCACATTGCAGTCCAATGTCGCGAATGATTCTCTGAATGGAGTGTCGTTGCGATTCGATGATGCAGTGGAAATTCTTGTCTGTGATGATGTAGAGGAGAGCTCAAACGTGGTGCGTGATGTAGAAGTAGTCACCCCAGAATGCTTGACCTAGGCGATGAATGAAGGGACTGTCTTGTCGTGGGTATTCTTGTTCATCGCCTATGAGGGCAAGGTAAGAGAAACCTCGCAGAATGATGCTGGCAGTAGTTGAGCCCAGGGCGTCGTGCCAGACGCCAAAGTTGGTGGTGTCATCATCATTGAAGTAGAGGAGTGGAAGGCGTTGAGTAAGAATCATGGTGGGTCACCAGGCAGCATGATTTGGGGGCTCTGGTGGTACAAACATTGTCTTGATGGCTGGGAATCTGAGGGTTGAGAGTGTTTTTCTTGATTCCTTGCACACCAAGTTCGATTTGTATGGAATGGTGGACGGAGGACGGCATTGGTCATACACGGCGAGGATGTCAGTATAGTCCTAGATTTCCGCAAAGTGTGCATTTCAGCTGGGCGGATCTTTTGCCGAGCAGAGGGTGATGCAGGAGCCTTAGTGGAGGCAGATAGCGGAGTGGGTACGTGGGCAAGCCGCGTGTGCTTGCAGAGGGTTTCGGTGTAGACACAGGTCGTCGCGCAACGGGCGATGCAACCGGGCGGATTCCTCGTGCAGAGAGGATGATGAATGCGAATGATGGCTGAGTGGGCGCAGGGGCAAAACCACGTGCGCTGAGGAAGATTCAACGTGGGCACAGGCCATCGCAAACAGGCGATGCGACCAGGCGGACCCTTCTGTCGAAGGGAGAGTGACGCGGAAGGCGGAGCAATGACTGATGATTGAGTGGGCGTAGGGGCGGAACCACGTGCGTTGCAAAGCAGGGGAATAGAATGCGGCAAGGGAAAGGTGAAAGCAGATGCGTCACGAGAAATCTGTTGCTGACGTGGGTGCAGGCTGCTGTGAAGCGGACAGCTAGCTCCTGCAGGTCCTTTGCTGGCCACAGATGCGGATTATTCCTGATGAGAAGGTGGAAGCTGATGACGACGAAGTGGGCGCATGGGCAAAACCATGTGCGCTGCGAAGGTTCAGTGTGGGCGTGGGTCGTCGCT
Organism: Penium margaritaceum; assembly: GCA_023375785.1. Lineage (NCBI taxonomy): Eukaryota > Viridiplantae > Streptophyta > Zygnematophyceae > Desmidiales > Peniaceae > Penium > Penium margaritaceum. Next base: position 31,921 of record SZWC01002418.1, read on the forward strand.
GAACGGGCGATGCAACCGGGCGGATCCTTGTGCCAAGCAAAAAATGAGGAGCGGATGATGGCAGAGGGGCGACTGATGGCTGAGTGGGCGCAGGGGCGGAACCACGTACACTGCAAGGCAATGCTGATGTTGACGGAGCGGAGGCTGATGAGAGGCGATTCGCAAGAGGTAGAGGAATCTAGGATAAGGCTGATGTCAAAAGTAGGCTGGAGAGGTCATGGATGCTGATGGGCAATGAGGATGATGCGCAGAGGCTGAGGGCGACGCGAGATGAAGTTGACAAGGCAGTGACGACAGAAGGAGGATGACGATGTTGCGATAAGGGTGATGGAGGAGCTGCAGTAGTGGGTGGAGGAGCGATGAAGGAAGCAGCAGTGGGCGCGGGCAAGGCAACCAGTTCCTTAGTTGTCAGGAGAGTGATGGCTTGTGCCCCAGTTGGCCTGAGTCCGACGGGCAGGAAGACTGGTGGTTTCTGATATCCTGATAACAGGAGGAAGTCGGCTGCAGCAGGGCAAGTCGTGAGGTAGGCAGTGATGCCGGTCCGTGTGTTTGGAATGCTGTCCTGGCGTGCCCCAAACTGCCTAAGTGTTCACGGCTGCTTAGTGCAAAGCGACTTCCAAGGGAGGTGTGTGCTTTGGGTCGCCACAACACCAAGTGAGCAGAATTCTGGCAGAACACAGATTGCGGAAACTGAGAAAGGCTGGGAATCATCAATGGTTGGTTATTTTGGTGAGATTACATCAGATTCTTATAGCCTGTGATCTAAGCTTTCCAACGCATCCAAGCACGCCCAAAACGGAGCAGTAGAGCCCCTGCTACGGCCGTTAGAGTAAGCCATGGTGGAGCCGAGCCGCCCACCATACCCACGAACGGGAGTGACGGGAGGCGCTTCGACGGTGGCCTGTCGAAGCGCCCTTCCTGTCATCCCAACGTGGGGGGAGGCTCGCCCTGGTCCAGAAGACCATCCACATCCCTTTTGTTCATGGCCCATGTGCCGTTGGAGCATATTGAAGTCGAACTTGGATCCTGGTGGTGGAATTAATCCGTCACCAATGACGGAACCCAGATTCCACCCACCTACCACCCGAACTTTGGATGGGGCTAACTTTCTGAATTATCAACCAAATCAAGCAACTGAAAGCTCGAAACTGTATGGCAAAATGCAGGGAGTCCAAATCTGCAATCAGATAAGACATCCGACCACTCCCCGGTGGTCGAACCAGGAAAAACGGCAAACGGCATCCATGGCAGGGGCACTTTTCAACAATCTCCCCGTGCACCTTCTATGCCGGATGCCTCATGCTCACTCTCACTCGTCCGCGTCTGCGCCTTCAAGCCCTTCACAGCTTGTCAACCCAAGCCCTGCAAGGCTGATGACATGCCGATCCTGAAGCTGCGCCTTGGTCAAGCAATCCGCGAGCATGTGCTTTGTGCTGCAATGTTGCAGCACAACCTGTCCCTTCTCCACCATGTCACGCGCGTAGTGGTAGCGCACGTCGATGTGCTTTATCCTCCTGTGCTGCGTCGGGTTGTTGGTCAGCGAGATGGAGCCGGTGTTGCCTTCATGAACCACCGTAGGCTCCTGTTGCGGTACGCCCAGTTCCCCCAGCAATCTGCGGAGCCACACCGCTTCCTTGACCGCCTCGGCCAGAGCGACGTACTCCGCCTCCACTGTGGAGGTGGCAACGCAGTCCTGCTTTCTGCTGCACCACGAGACCGCTGCACCTGCGAGGAAGAGCACATAGCCAGAAGTGGACTTCCTCTTGTCCACATCGCCGGCGTAGTCCGCGTCAGTGTAGCAGACCAGCCGCAAGGGGTCTGACCTCCCCTTTCCGTCGTACTTCAGGCGCGCATGCCGCGTTGCCTGCAAGTACCGGAGGATGCGCTTCGCCGCCTGCCAGTGTAGTGGTCCAGGATTGGCCACATACCTGCTCACCTGGCCCACTGCGTAGGCCAAGTCCGGCCGAGTCGCCACCATGGCATACATGAGGCTGCCCACCACAGATTGGTAGGGCACCTCCGCCATGTCCTCCTTCTCCTCCTTAGTTTGCGGCCCCATCGCCGCACTCAGCTCACAGCTTGTGGAGAACGGACTGCCCACTGGTTTGCAGTCCTCCATGCCGTACCTCTTCAGCACCTCGGCCACGTACTTGGCCTGCTCCAACTCAAGCGTGCGCGCTCTCCTGTTCCGCGTGATGCTCACCCCGAGGTAGTACTCCAGCTCCCCATGTCCGTCATCTTAAATCTGCTGCTCAGCTGCTCCTTGAGCTGCTGCAAAGCCGCCAGATCTGATGAGCACAGGATCAGGTCGTCCACATAGAGTGCGACAATCTGATGGAGTCCCTTGCTGCGCCGCACATACACACTGTGGTCTGACTCACAGCGCTTGAAGCCGAGCTCCGCCATGTAGCCGTCCATCTGTTGGTACCAGCACCTGGGCGCCTGTTTTAGCCCGTACAAGGCCTTCCGCAGCTTGCACACNCTTCAGCACCTCGGCCACGTACTTGGCCTGCCCCAACTCAAGCGTGCGCGCTCTCCGGTTCCGCGTGATGCTCACCCCGAGGTAGTACTCCAGCTCCCCATGTCCGTCATCTTAAATCTGCTGCTCAGCTGCTCCTTGAGCTGCTGCAAAGCCGCCAGATCTGATGAGCACAGGATCAGGTCGTCCACATAGAGTGCGACAATCTGATGGAGTCCCTTGCTGCGCCGCACATACACACTGTGGTCTGACTCACAGCGCTTGAAGCCGAGCTCCGCCATGTAGCCGTCCATCTTTTGGTACCAGCACCTGGGCGCCTGTTTTAGCCCATACAAGGCCTTACGCAGCTTGCACACCTTGCCCTCCGGCGCATCCACCCCCTCCGGCACCTCAAGGTAGATCTCCTTGTCGATGATGCCGTTTAGGAATGCCGTCTTGACATCCATTTGGTGGATCTCCATGTCCTTTGCGGCTGCCACCGCGAGGATCGTCCGGATGCTTGTGAACTTGGCGACGGGCGCGAACGTCTCATCGTAGTGTTCGCCTTTCTGCTGCGCGTACTCCTTCGCCACTAGCCGCGCCTTGTATTTCTCCACTTTGCTGTCCTTGGTGAGCTTCACCTTGAACACCCACTTGGAGCTGATCACCTTCGCCCCCTCAGGCCGATCCACCAACTCCCAAGTGCCGTTCTCAGCAAGGGACGCAAGTTCTGATTTTATTGCTTCGCTCCACTGCTGCCCGTCAGGCCGTGCAAGCGCCTCTTGCACAGTTGTCGGCTCCTTTGCGGCTGCCATCATGCATCGCGCCATGCCAACCCAGCGGCCGGTGCTTGCATCATACCGCTTTGCCGCATTCCGCCGCCTCCGACTGCGACGCGGCGACCTTGGCGACGCTGGCTGCTGGTCCTGCTGCTGCTCTGCTGCAACGTTGTCCTTGGCCGCGGGCTCCCTCGCATCGGCTGCTGCATCCTGCGCTCCAGCGACACCTGCACTTGCTGCATTGCCCTGCTGCGCTCCAGCACCGTCATCCTCCGAAGACACGTCATCGACCTCTGCAGCTGCCGGCTCCTCCTCACGCTCAAGGAGTTGGAACCACTCTCCCTGCTTTGGAGAGTGTGCTGCGTCAATGTTGTTGCTGCTGCTGCAGTAGCTCTGCTGCTCATCAAACGTGACGTCGAGGCTGGTGATGACATCTTGCGTCCGTGGATCAAAGAGGCGGTACGCCTTGAGCGCACTCTCGTATCCAACGAACGCGTATGCCTTTGCACGCGGGTCCAGTTTGGAGTCTTTTCTTTGCGCGGCCTGCACCAACGCGTGTGCCTTGCACCCGAACGCCTTCAGGTGCGCCACGCTTGGTTTGCGCCCGCTCCAAGCCTCGTTTGCGCCCGCTCCAAGCCTCCTGCGGTGTCTTCCAGCCGCCCTTCCCCTTCAGCACTGCTGTTGGAGTGAGGTTGGTGATGTAGCATACCGTATTCACTGCCTCGGCCCACAGGCTCCGTGGCAGCTTTGCATCCACGAGCATTGTCCGCGCCATTGTGAGTAGCGTCTGGTTCATACACTCTGCCACGCCATTAGATTGAGGTGTGTACGGGGTGGTCGGCCGCCACTCAATGCCCTGCTCCTTCAGCCACCCTCCGCAGCCCACATACTCCCCGCCGTTGTCGCTGCGTAGAGCTTTGACCTTGCGGCCAGTCTGCCTTTCCACCACTGCGACATACTTCTTCAGCCGGTCCAGCACATCGCTCTTCTGCTTCATGAAGTAGACGTAGAGTTTTCTGCTGCAATCGTCGATGAAGGTGACAAAGTAACGTGCGCCCCCAACAGACGGCGTCTTGATCGGTCCGCACACATCACTGTGCACGATCTCAAGCAGGTTCTCGGCCCGCCGTTGTCCATCTTCGAACGGCTTGCGCTTTGCCTTGCCCACGATGCAAGGCTCGCACTTGTGCTCTGCGGAATCTGCTGCTGTGTCAGCTGCACCGGTGATGTTGAGGCCGCGAACCATGTCGCGCTTTGCCATCTCTTGCACGACTGCGGGCGACGAGTGCCCCAGCCGCCGATGCCACAGCTGCAGGTCTGCTCCCCCGCCTTTTGCGAGGTTGACGACGCGTGCTGGCGGGTCTGCTGCGTCTGATGCCGAGGGGATGACCTTGGTCTCAACGATGTAGAGGCCTCCCTCGCGCTTCGCCTCTAGCACGACCTCGCCGCCACCGTCCATCCGCACGACTGCACCTTTCCTGCGGAAGAGGAATTCATACCTCTTGTCTGTCAAGCGGCTCACACTCAAAATGTCAGCCAGGCCGGGGACATGTTGCACATTTTGAATCACACATTGCGCCTTTTTACCACCAACCACCACCTCTACGTCCACATCACCTTGGCCGGCCGCAGGTTCGACCTTGTCGTTGGCGGTCACCATGGACTTGGCAGACTTGGTGTAGTTGATGAACCCCACCTTCTCGACTTGGGTATGCTCCTCCGCACCTGAGTCGAGGCACCGCCGGTTGGCGCCCTTCAGGTCGTGGTTCTTTGTGCCGTTGAGGAGCGCCTTCTTGCCTTTGGCGCCTTTGCCGCCGGCCTGGGCCTCCTCCGGACACTCCTTGGCCCAATGGCCCTCCTTGCCACAGTTATGACATGCACCCTTCTTGGCGCCCTTCTTGCCGCCGCCCTTACCGCCGCCTCGCTTGCCGCTGCTGCTGCCACCCTGTGTTTTGGTGATCAGGGCAGTTGAGGATGACGAGGTTTCGCCACCGCTCCGACGGTGCACCTCGTTGCGGATGTACTCAGCGACTGCGCCGTAGGTGAGTTTATCCTCCTCCCAACCTCCCAGCACGGTGATGAGAGGACCCCAACTGTCGGGTAGAGCCATGAGGAGCGCCATTACCTGCATCTTCGTGTCAATCTTCCACCCCACATCATTGCATTGTGAGGCAAGAGACTCGATCTATTGCATGGCAGAAATGACGTCCTCACCCTCCTCGATCCTCACCGTCAAGAGTCGCTTCATTGCGAAGATCTTGTTGGCTAGGGATGTTGATTGGTGGATGGAGCAGAGCTTCTTCCACGCGTCGGCTGCCAGCTCGCAGCCATGGATATAGCCCCACTGAGATTCATGCAGCGCCGACAAGAGAAGCATCAGTGCCTCCGTGTTCTTCCTTGCGAAGGCCGTCTTCTCCTCGTTTGTTGCGCTCGCATCTTGAACCTCCGTTCCCTTCATGAGCTCCAGCAGTCCTTTGTGCACGAGGTAGATCTCAAAATGCCACCGCCACAGCCCAAAGCCTGGGCCGCCCATGTACTTTTGGATGGGCGAGGACTCTGTCTTCTGCGCCATGTTGAACTTCTGCAATGGACAGTCTCAACGTGCAACGGCGAAGTCGCCCGGGGCGACACTCCCGTGCGTTTGCGAAAGCCGTGAACGTCTTGGTAGGCAGGTCAGGGCTGTGGGCCCATAACCCTTTGTCTGGAATGCTGTCCTGGCGTGCCCCAAACTGCCTAAGTGTTCACAGCTGCTTAGTGCAAAGCGACTTCCAAGGGAGGTGTGTGCTTTGGGTCGCCACAACACCAAGTGAGCAGAATTCTGGCAGAACACAGATTGCGGAAACTGAGAAAGGCTGGGAATCATCAATGGTTGGTTATTTTGGTGAGACTACATCTGATTTTTATAGCCTGTGATCTAAGCTTTCCAACGCATCCAAGCACGCCCAAAACGGAGCAGTAGAGCCCCTGCTACGGCCGTTAGAGTAAGCCATGGTGGAGCCGAGCCGCCCACCATACCCACGAACGGGAGTGACGGGAAGCGCTTCGACAGTGGCCTGTCGAAGCGCCCTTCCTGTCATCCCAACGTGGGGGGAGGCTCGCCCTGGTCCAGAAGACCATCCACATCCCTTTTGTTCATGGCCCATGTGCCCTTGGAGCATATTGAAGTCGAACTTGGATCCTGGTGGTGGAATTAATCCGTCACCAATGACGGAACCCAGATTCCACCCACCTACCACCCGAACTTTGGATGGGGCTAACTTTCTGAATTCTCAACCAAATCAAGCAATTGAAAGCTCGAAACTGCATGGCAAAATGCAGGGAGTCCAAATCTGCAATCAGATAAGACATCCGACCACTCCCCAGTGGTCGAACCAGGAAAAACGGCAAACGGCATCCATGGCAGGGGCACTTTTTAACACTGTGGATGTCAGGAGAGTGACGGCTTGATCCCCAGTTGGGCCGAGACCGATAGGCAGGAAGACTGGTGGTGTCCGATATCCTGATGGTGGAAGGCAGTCTGTTGTTGCTCACAGCGAATAGGCAGTGCGAGCGGGTGGCTCAAGGCGATGAATGCGAGAGAGCTGGGGTGGGTGAGGCGGATGGAGCAGATGAGGCTGATGAAGAGGATAAGGAAGGCGGAAGTGCTTGCGGAAGCTGGGATAATGAGACGCGGCAGGTGGCGGTCAGCAGGAAACTTCTAGGAAGATGACGGCAGATGGCGGCTCAAGGGCTGCTTGCGGCTATTGCTTACGACAAGTCAGCAATCATCGGCCGTGGGCACGGGATGGGCGCAGGGCTTTCTCACAATGACGAAACGTTTCTTCAACGCAAGGAGCACTTCAAGCGCTACTGCTAATGTCAGCTGCTGGCAAAGCGGAGAGACGCAAAGTGGTGGTGGCGGCGGCAGAGGAATGCAGATCATAGAAGTAAAGCAATGGTGGCGGCAGAGAGATGACTGGGTCACGGAGCACCAGATGATGTTGCCTGACGCTCTCATACCATGTCAGAAGAATGCAAGCGTGAGAACGGCAATAGAAAGAGCAAGCAGAAGTAATGGAATGTGGATAACTGCGTCAGCACGATAACGGAAGCAGAAAGGCATGAGCGGTTCCGAGGAGTTAGTTGCAGAGCTTGAGGAAGGCCAAGGTACCAAGGAAGCGAGGTAGACAGGAGCTAGTGAGAGAGAGCAAGGGCGAAATGAGTAATGGGTCGGCAGGTTCTTGAGCGAAGAGTGACAGAGCGAAGAGCTGCAAGGTGAGAGTGGTTGGAAAAGACAGGGTGGGCCAGGTGCGAGCAGAGCGAGGACATGACGGCGTAGCCGCGGAACCAAAGGGAACAGGATGCAAAGAACTGTTCTGGTTAAACTATGAGGGAATGAACATCCTCGATATACATAGCAGAACAGGATGAGTCATAAGAGGCAACGACACCTTTCCGCTAGCCAGACGCGGGTGACAATGGTCACTTTATTAGGGGACAGTGTTGCCACCGGGGTCCGTTGTAGCCCCTATACCGCGACATCGAGGCATCGATATACATCGATGTAGCATCGATGTCGCGGTTTCACATTGTCAGTGCGCCGCTGCATGCAATAGCGACAAACAAACATGAAGTGTCGCTGGCCAACTAGCGAGCAAGGAGCGAGTGACCGGGGACGAATCACACAGATCCGGACAAGAGTCGGTCTGTGTGTTTGAGTTTTCAACTGCCGAAATGAAGTCAAGCCCGTAAGTCCCGCCGACCAAGCAGTGGTTTGTACAAACCTAGCAGTCTGAATGCAAACCCTCATCCAAACGCACGGAGCTGGTCACACAAGTAGGACGCCGTTGGACCGAAGTGCAGGCCCGTCTGACACATGTTCCCGTGTTCGAGCGACCATTTACAAACCTGGAGTGCAGGCCCGTCTGACGAATCATGTTCCCATGTTCGAGCGACCAGATGCAGTTCCACCCTTCTGATTGCCACATGGCATAGACGCCGGCATCTTTTCTCAACGTGCGAGGCAGGTGGCAAGTGAGCGATATCATCGCATTTTTTGCGGTTTCCGTTTCCAGTCACCAACGGGGTAGCACCCGTATTCTCAAGACATTTCCGAAATACCCCTTCTTGCCTCTCGCGACTATCTCAGCTACAATGTATAAAGAGGTCATGAACCCACATCGATGTGTGCACCAGGGAATACATCCATTCATCGATGTCAACATCGATGTGTCGATGTTCGATGTAAAACTGGCAACACTGTTAGGGGATGACTTGAATGTTGGTTAAACGGTCGGGTGACCAAAGAGTCATTTGGTCAAGTGGGTTCCGAAGGGGCATGGACCTTTTTTCTTAGACTCGTATTTTTTTCCGAGGGATGGAAGGAGTGAAGCTGGTTCTCACTCATTTCCAACAACTTAGGGAAAGGTCGAGCAAGCCAGAGAAAGGTGGAGCGATCCAGGGAGAGGTGGAGCAATCCAGGGAGAGGTGGAGCAAGCCAGAGAAAGGTGGAGCAACCAAGGAAAGGTGGAGCAAGCTAAAGAAATGTGGAGCAGGCCAGATAAAGGTGGAACAATCCAGGGAAAGGTGGAGCAAGCCAAAGAAAGGTGGAGCAAGCCAGAGAACGCTGGAGCAAGCCACAGAAAGGTGGAGCAAGGCAGAGAATCCTGCATCAAGTCAGAGAAAGATCGATCAAGCCAGAGAATGGTGGAGCAAGCCAGAGAAAGGTGGAGCAAGCCAGAGAAAGGTGGATCAAGCCAGAGAACAGTGGAGCAAGCCAGAGAAAGGTGGAGCAAGACAGATAACTTTGAAGCAAGACAAGGAAAGGTGGAGCAAGCCAGAGAAAGGTGGAGCAAGCCAGGGAAAGATGGAGCAGGCCAGAAAAAGGTGGAGCAACCCAGAGAAAGGTGGAGCAAGCCTGGGACAGGTAAAGCAAGCCAGTGAAAAACTGCAGCAAGCCAGAGAACGGTGGAGAAAGCCAGAGAAAAGTGGAGCAAGTCAGAGAACAATGGAGCAAGCTAGAGAAAGGTGGAGCAAGCCTAAGAAAGGTAAAGCAAGTCAGAGAAAGGTGAAGCGAGCCAGAGAAAGGTGAAGAGAGCCAGAGAAAGGTGGAGCAAGCCAGAGAACGGTGGAGAAAGTGAGAGAAAAGTGGAGCAAGCCAGAGAAAGGTTGAGCAAGCTAGGAAATGGCGGAGACAGCGACGGAAAGGTGAAGCAAGCCAGAGAAAGTTTGAGTAAGCCAGGGAACCGTGGAGCAAGCTAGCAAACTGTGGAGCAAGCCAGACAAAGGTGGAGCAAGCCAGAGAAAGGTGGAGCAATCCAGAGAAAGGTAGAGCAAGCCAGAGAACGGTGGAGCAAGCCAAAAACGTTGGAACAAGCCAGAGAACGGTGGTGAAAGCCAGAGAATGGTGGAGCAAGACAGTGAAAGGTGGAGTAAGAATGAGAAAGATGAAGCAAGCCAGAGAAAGGTGGAGCAAGCCAGAGAACGGTGGAGCAAGCTAGAGAAAGGTGGAGTAAGCCAGCAAAAGGTGGAGCAAGCCAGAGAAAGGTGGTATAAGCCAGGGTAAGGTGGCGCAAGCCAGAGAAAGGTGGAGCGAGCCAAAGGAAGGTTAGAGCAAGCCAGGGCAAGGTGGAGTAAGCCAGAGAAAGGTGGAGGAAGCCAAAGAACGGTGGAGCAAGCCAGAGAAAGGCGGAGCAAGCAAGAGAAAGGTGGAGCGAGCCAGAGAATGGTGGAGCAAGCCAGAGAAAGGTGGAGCACGCCAAAGAAATTTTGAGCAAGCCATAGAAAGGTGGAACAAGCTAGAGAAAAATGGAGAAAACCAGAGAAAGGTCAAGTAAGACAGAGAAATGTGGAGCAAGCTAGGAAAAGGTAGAGCAATCCAGAGAAAGGTGGAGCAATCCAGGGAGAGGTGGAGCAAGCCAGAGAAATGCAGGGCAAGCCAGAGAAAGGTGGGGCAAGCCAGAGAAAGGCGGAGCAAGCCAGAGAATGGTGGAGCAAGCCAGGGAACGGTGGAGCAAGTCAGAGAAAGGTGGAGCAAGTCAGAAAAAGGCAAAGAAATCCAGAGAAAGGTGGAGCAAGCCAGAGAATGGTGCAGCAAGCCAGAGAAAGCTAGTGCAAGCCAGGGAAAGGTGGAGCAAGCGAGAGAAAGGTGGAGCAAACCAGAGAAACATGGAGGAAGCCAGAGAAAGGTGGAGCAAGATAAGGAAAGGTGGATTAAGCCACAAAAAAGATGAGCAAGCCATGGAAGGGCGGAGAAAGCCACAGAAAGGTGGAGCAAGCCAGAGAAACATGGATCAAGCCATTGAAAGGTGGAGCAAGCTAGAGAAAGGTAGAGCAAGCCAGAGAAAGGCAGATAACGTCAGGGAAAGGTGAAGCAAGCCAGAGAAAGGTGGAGCAAGCCAGAGAAAGGTGGAGCAAGCCAGAGAAAGGTTGAGCGAACAAAAAAAATGTAGGAGTTAGCCCAGGAAAGGTGGAGCAAGCCTGCGGAAGGTGGAGCAAGCCAGGGAAAGGTTGAGCAGGCCAGAGAAAGTTGGAGCAAGCGAGAGAAAGGTAGAGCAAGCCAGGGAAAGGTGGAGCAAGTCCGAGAAAAGTGGAGCAGGCCAGACAAGGAGCAAGCAAGGAAAAGTTGGAGCAAGCCACATGGTGGAGCACAACAGAGAATGGTGGAGCAAGCCAGGGAACGGTGGAGCAAGCCAGAGAGGGGTGGAGCAAGCCAGGGAAAGGTGGAGCAAGCCAGAGAATGCTGGAACAAACCAGAGGAAAGTGGAGCAAGCCAGAAAAAGGAGGAGCATTCCAGAGAAAGGTTAAGCAAGCCACAGAAAGGTGGAGCAAGCCAGGGAAATGTGGAACAAGCTAGAGAAAGATGGAGCAAGCCAGTAAAAGGTGGAGCAAACCAGGGAAAGGTTGATCATGCCAGAGAACAGTGGAGAAAGCCAGAGAACGGTGGAGTAAGCCAGAGAAAGGTGGAGCAAGACAGAGAATGGTGGAGCAAGCCAGAGAAAGGTCGAGCAATCCAGAGAAAGGTGGAGCAAGCCAGAAGAAGGTGGAGCAAGCCAGGGAATGGTGGAGCAAGCCAGGGAATGGTGGAGCAAGCCATAGAAATGTGGAGCAAGCCAGGGAAAGGTGGAGCAATGTCAGCACAATAAGTGACCAATGGTCCAAGGTTGCATGTGGACTCAAGCAACCTAAGCAACTGCCTCGCACTCTATCAGCGAACGTACACAGTCCGGCGGTATTATTGCCGGAATACCCTCCCAGTTCTCCATATAACCTGACCGAGATAACAGGGGCACGTCCGAAAAAAACTCACCGAAGTATGTTTGGAACGAGTACACATCCTGGCCGGAACGATCCCAACGGTTTTGCCACCGACCAAACCCGCACGACCGATAGATCACCCGCACGGTGGTACACGGGAGTTTCCTCCAAGAGCGGACGTGCCTCTTGGGTGTGGCTCAGCCCTTGCAATGTGGCAAGCAGTGAAGCACATACCTGCCCACGAACCAGTATCGAACCACAACAGAGCCATCCAACACTCATGCTGCTCTGGCTCCGGCGACATGCCTCCTATCGCCCTCCACAGAGTCGCACATCTCAGCGTAACTGCTAATACTTAGTGTCTTATTTTGTCTTTTGTGATTTGCATCAGTTCATCGCTTCTATTATCAATCAACGCTGTTTCCTCATATCCATCCGCTTCGGCCAATCGGCCCTTCGCTCTCGCTCAGGGCCACCAGCCCCTCATCACTTGCCATCAGCAGTTCTGCCTTTTCCTCTTATCATGCTTCGCTCCGGGCACAGTTCCTACCGTACCCTAATCATCAAGTTCTTGCCTGTTTGTTGGTCCTCCGGCACCTCTGGATTTCTCCCGCGCCTCGGAACTACAGCTCAACCTTTTCTTGGATTGACTTGTACCCTTGGGATCTCCTGTTGACATGGTGTGCCCCTCGCCATGAGTGTCGTTGATCAGACTCCCTGGTTTGACCACTGAGTAGTGGTCGAACATCTGATCTAACTATAGATTTGGATTTCTTGGATTCTTTTGTGCAGGATTGTGCTTTAAATCACTCGATATGAGTGAGTATTCAGAAAGTTAGCCTAGCCCGAAGTTCGGGTGTTGGGTGGGTGGAATCTGGTACCCGCCATGGGTGGCGGGATAATCCACCGCCAGTGATCCGAGCTCGTCCCCAACGAGGTGCAAATGCACCAGGGCCATAAATGAAGCAACCAGAGATTTCTTCTTGACCAGGGTGAACTTCTTCTTAACTTTTGGACGAGGAAAGGCGCTTCGACGGGTCATCGTCGAAGCGCCTCCCGTTGCCTAGCGTGCAAGGCAAGGTGGACGGCTCCACAAAGGGTTACTTCAACGGCCGTAGCAGGGGCTCTACTGCTCCGTTTGGGGTGTGCTTGGATGCGTTTGAAAGCTTAGATCACAGGCTATAAGGATCTGATGTAATACTACTATGCTAACTAACAAAAACGTGTTTCGATTCAGTTCTACTGAATATAATGTATTCTGCCCACTCACATCCGTGATCCTTGTGCTCCACACTCTTCACCAAAGGTGTCCATTGGCTGCCCCAAACACTGGTAGCGTGTATCAGTGAGAGCTGGGCATCCTTGAGGGTGCCTCCACATCCACTAGAGCCAACAAAGGGTTATGGGCCCACGTGCCTAGAAGGACCCTAGCTCAACAACCTTCACGCTACCGTCGCGCGCCATGGCAACAACCGAGCAAGAGAGCATCGGCGCAGTCTCCAAGTTTGATGGGAACGGCTTCCCTTTATGGAGGTGGCAATTTAAGGTCTAGCTTGATGACAAGGGCCTGCTTGAGTTGGTCAACGGTGAAGAGACCGCACCTCCAGATACCGCTACGCCGGACGAAGTGGAAAAGTACAAGAAGCGCAACAAGAAGGCGCTTGCATTGTTGGTGTTTGCGCTAGCTCCGCCACAGCGCGCACTGATTCAAGGATGCACGGAGGCCGCGGAGGCCTGGAAGAAATTCTCCATCATCTATCAGTCCACCAACCTTGCTAACCATCTCTTCTTCTTCAAGAGGCTTGTCACCATCCGAGCCAATGAAGGTGACCACATCATGGAGATCCTGCAGCAGATTGAGTCCCTCACTGCCGAGTGCGTAGCCACCAGATAGAAGGTGGACCCTCAGCTGCAAGCCATGATCCTCCTTCTAGCCTTGCCGGACAGTTGGAGTCCCATGATCACCGTCGTAGGCGGCTGGTCCACCAATGAGCTGAAGTACCCGAAGGTGGCTAAGTACGTCTGCAACGAATGGATGCGGCATGGTGGGAGAGAGAGCGGGGCAACATGAAGTTCTGCCTATGCCGTCCACCCTCAAGGTGGAGGGGGAGGCAAGAAGGGGAAGGGTGTCAAGCAGGGCACCAAGAGAGGTGACAACAAGGGGGAGTGCTACAATTGTGGCAAACAGGGCCACTACGCACGCGATTGCCCCAACAAGAAGTCGGACCAGCCCAAGAAGGGCGGGAAGAAGGACACCCAAGCCATGATGGCCAGGGAATCTACCGACTTGACAGATCCGGAAGTCATGGTGATCGACTCCGGATCAGACCGCCACACACAATACAACCGGGTGGCGTTCGTCACCTACGGTGCCACCGAGCGGCGCATGACAGTGGCCAATGGCAAAACAGAGTTGGCCGCAGGCGAAGGCAATGTTTGCATTGAGTCGGTAGTGAATAGGAAAGTCATTCCGTGCACCATCTACGACGTGCTCCACATGCCCAACTTTGGGACAAACCTGCTGTCAGTGAGCCGCCTTACCGACAAGGGGCTCGAGGTACTCTTCAACAAGAAGGAGGCCATCATCCGGAAGGAGGGGTATGGCGAGGTGATTGCACGTGGCAAGAGGGAGGAGGACCTGTACCTTCTTCGTACCAAGGTTCTTGCCGATGCAGTGAGGACTGACGCCGTCAACCTCATGACGAAGAACAGTGGAGCAAGCCAGAGAACGGTGGATGAAGCCAGAGAATGGTGGAGCAAGCAAGAGAACGGTGGAGCAAGCCAGAGACAATGAATATGAAGCACGATCGGCTCCAACCATCACGTTGTTTTTCCAGAAAGTCAAGGGAAAATCCCTTCAAAACTCCACTTTTGTATGTGGATATGTCATTAGAGTAATTGCCAGACATGAAGACTGCAAAAGAGGTCAGAACTCGGAAATTCCGAGGTCTTGACAACGGTTCAGGTCCTAGCTGGAACGGTCCATCGGTCGTCCTGACCATTCTGAACGATACCCATGTCATAAGAGGAAACCCAGAACAAATCTCTTCATCATGTTAGCCTTCGGGTCTGCGGCTTCGCTACTGTGACTTTGCTATACTCTCTTTTTCCTCAGTGTTTTTTTGAAATCCACTCTAAATATCTTGAATATTTACTCCATCACTCTTGTTCGTTCGCTCAGCTCTCATCCATCCATTACTCTCACCCCACCTCAACTCTCTCTCACTGACTGCCTGTCTACCTTGCAACTCACTTCGGCACATTACTTCTCTTCAAGCTCCTGCGACTATCTCCTTGCGACATCTCACGTCTCCTTGCTGCCGTCATCTGTCCGACGTGCTACGTACCTCATTGCTTCTCCCTGCTTCTGCTGTTGTAGTCTTCCTGTCAATGCGCCGGATAGCAACGGTCTAGAAAACGGGTCCCGACATGGGAGGCCGCCAACCGCTCTTGGTATTGCAACCAAGATAACATATCACCCTCGAACGAGGGATCCACACTTTAGGTTCGTTTGGTTTGCAACCTCACGAAGTCCGCATGTTGGTCTTTAGTGTCTACCTTTGGTTGGACACTCTGTGAGGAGTCTCAAAGGCAAGAACTGTAAATGGATGCATGCAAGGTACAGGCTTATATACTTGCAGAGCTTTGCTAAAGCTTCTGCTTGAAGTGGCTCCACTGGAGCCAACCTCATCCTACATTCCTACTTGGCGCGTCCTTAGACCGCCAAGTGTCATCCTCAAGGCAGGCTCTAGTAAGCTTCCTAGAAGCTTCCTGTCCCAGTTTTGGCCACAAAGAAAATTGCGGCCGTCGCGGGGTTTGAACCCGCGACCTCTGGGTTGAGACTCCGATGCCTAATCAACCAAGCCAAAAAGGTATGGTTCCTATGATGAGCCACAGGGGACATACCCATTATGGGCAGTGCATTCCTGGCCCATCTCAGAACAGACCAAGGGGACATACTCCATAGAGCAGTGCATGCCTTGTCTGTATGTGTAGCTAGCCAGCTAGGCAGTGGACAAGGTGCACACTATTTCAACAAATCTCTCCCTTGCACCTCTGTCCATCTGTCCCTTGCTCGGCTTCATCAATGCCTTGGAGCTCACCCTTCCTCTGCCGCACTCCTCATGCCGAATCCACGAATGCCTGCATAATGCAAGTCGCTGTCCAGCGGCTTGGTCATGCAGTCAGCAAGCATGCTCTTTGTTCCGCAGTG
>SZWC01002418.1:50430-60577 GCA_023375785.1 Penium margaritaceum
GCTTTTATACTTGCAGAGCTTTGCTAAAGCTTCTGCTTGTAGTGGCTCCACTGGAGCCAACCTCATCCTACATTCCTACTTGGCGCGTCCTTAGACCGCCAAGTGTCATCCTCAAGGCAGGCTCTAGTAAGCTTCCTAGAAGCTTCCTGTCCCAGTTTTGGCCACAAAGAAAATTGCGGCCATCGCGGGGTTTGAACGCGCGACCTCTGGTTTTGAGACTCCGGTGCCTAATCAACCAAGCCAAAAAGGTATGGTTCCTATGATGAGCCACAGGGGACATACCCATTATGGGCAGTGCATTCCTGGCCCATCTCAGAACAGACCAAGGGGACATACTCCATAGAGCAGTGCATGCCTTGTCTGTATGTGTAGCTAGCCAGCTAGGCAGTGGACAAGGTGCACACTATTTCAACACTTCCCTCCCTGCATTCTTTTGACAGTACTCACATGGCCTCCAAGGGTGTGGTATCACCAAATAAAGCCCACAAAATTCATAATCTGAACTCATCATCCCCTTCATAGACCTGGGTTCAGGAACCGCGGTTCATGGACGGTTCCAGGATCTTGAAACCGCAACTGCAGTTCCGGTACTAGAGCTAGAACCGTGGTTCTGGAACCACAGATCCTGGAACCTTTGTGTACCCTTGTAAGCAGGCCAGAGAAAGGTGGAGCAGGCCACAGAACGGTGAAGCAAGCCAGAGAAAGGTGGAGCAAGCAAGAGAACGGTGGAGCAAGCAAGAGAGCGCTGGAGAAAGCCAGAGAAAGGTGGAGCATGCCAGATAAAGGTGGAGCAGGCCAGAGGAAGGTTGAGCAGGCAAGATAAAGGTGGAGCAAAGCAGAGAACGGTGGAGTAGAAGAGAGAAATGTAGAGTAAGCCAAAGAAAGGTGGTGCAAGCCAAAGAACGGTGGAGCAAGCCAAGGAAAGGTGGACAAAGCCAGAAAAAGGTGCAGCAATCCAGAGAAAGGTGGAGCATACCAGGGAAAGGTGGAGCAAGCCAGGGAAATATGGAGTACGCCAGAGAAAGGTGGAGCAAGCCAGGGAAAGGTGGAACAAGCAGGGGAAAGGTGGAGCAAGCCAGAGAAAGGTGAAGCAAGCCAGAGAATGGTGGGGCAAGCCAGAGAAATGTAGAGCAAGCCAGAGAAATGTGGAGCAAGCCAGAGAAAGGTAGAGCAAGCCAGATAACGGTGGAGCAAGCCACAGAAATGTGGAGCAATCCAAAGAATGGTAAAGAATCCAGAGAAATCTGGAGAAAGCCAGAGAAAGGTGGAGCAAGCCAGAGAAAAGTGGAGCAAGCTAGAGAAAGGTGGAGAAAGCCAGAGAATGGTGGAGGAAGCCAGAGAAATAAGGAGCAAGCCAGAGAATGGTGGAGCAGGCCAGAGAAAGGTGGAGCAAGCCAGAGAAAGGTGAAGCAAGCCAAAGAAAGGTGGAACAAGCCAGAGAACGGTGGAAGAAGCCAGAGAAAGGTGGAGCAAGCCAGAGAATGGTGGAGCAAGCCAGTGAACGGTGAAGCAAGACATAGAAAGATGGAGCAGGTCAGAGAACGGTTGAGCAAGCCAGCGAATGGTGGAGCAAGCCAGAGAATTGTGGAACAAGCCATAGAACGATGGAGAAAGCGACAGACCAATGCAGCAAGCAAGCGAACAGTGGTGCAAGCCAGGGAAAGGTTGAGAAACCCAGAGAACGGTGGAGCAAGCCAGAGAACGGTGGAGTAAGCCAGAGAAAGGTGGAGCGAGCCAGATAACGGTGGAGCAAGCCAGACAAAGGTGGACTAACCCAGGGAACGATAGAGCAAGCCAGAGAACGGTGGAGCAAGCCACAGAATGGTGGTGCAAGCTAGAGAACAGTGGAGCAAGCCAGAGATCGGTGGAGCAAGCCAAAGCACAGTGGTTCAAGCTATAGAAATATGGGGCAAGACAGAGAACGGTGGAGCAAGCCAGAGAATGGTGCAGCAAGCCAGAGATCAGTGGAACAAGCGAGAGAGCGATGGAGCAAGCTAGAGAACAGTGGAGCAAGCAAGAGAGCAGAGGAGCAAGCCAGGGAAAGGTGGAGCAATCCAGAGTACGGTGGAGCAAGCCAGAGAATGGTGGAGCAAGCCAAAGAATGGTAAACCAAGCGAGAGAAAGGTGGAGCAAGCCAGAGAACGGTGGAACAAGCCAGAGGCTGGTGGAGTAAGCAATAGAACGGTGGAGCAATTTAAAGAATGGTGGAGCAAGCCAGAGAATGGTGGAGCAAGCCAAAGAATGGTAAACCAAGCGAGAGAAAGGTGGAGCAAGCCAGAGAACGGTGGAACAAGCCAGAGGCTGGTGGAGTAAGCAATAGAACGGTGGAGCAATTTAAAGAATGGTGGAGCAAGCCACAGGACGGTGGAGCAAGACAGAGAACGGTGGAGCAAGCAGGAGAACAGTGGAGCAAGCCAGAGAAAGGTGGAGCAAGCCAGTGAAAGGTGGAGCAAGTCAAGGAATGGTGGATCAAGTCAGAGAACGGTGGAGCAAGCAAGAAAACGGTGGAGCAAGCCAGAGAAAGGTGGAGCAAGCCAGTGAAAGGTGGAGCAAGTCAAGGAATGGTGGATCAAGTCAGAGAACGGTGGAGCAAGCAAGAAAACGGTGGAGCAAGCCAGAGAAATGTGAAGTGGGCAAGAGAAACGTGAAGCAGACCAGAGAATGGTAGAGCAAGACAGACGACGGTGTAGCAAGCCTGAGAACGGTGGAGCAAGCAAGAGAACAGTGGAGCAAGCCAAGGAACGGTGAAGCAGGCCAGAGAAAGATGGAGCAAGCCACATACCGATGGAGCAATTCAGAAAACGTTGGAGCAAGCCAGAGAAAGGTGGAGAAGGGCACAAAAGGTGGAGCAAGACAGAGAACAGTGGAGAAATTCAGTGAAAGGTGGAGCAAACCTGAGAAACGTGGAGCAAGCCAGAGAAAGGTGGAGCAAGCCAGAGAAAGGTAAGGCAAGCTCAAGATCTGTGAAGAACGCCATGGGAAGGTGTACTGAACCAGAGAATAGTGGAGCAAGCTAAAGAACGCCGGATCAAGCAAGAGAACAGTGGTGCAAGCCAGAGAAGAGTGAAGCAAGCTAAAGAGTGGTGGAGCAAGCCAGATAAGGGTGGAGCAAGGAAGAGAACTGTGGAGTAAGCCAGAGAACGGCAAGCAAGCCAGAGAACAGTTGAGCAAGCCAGAGAATGGTGGAGCAAGCTAGATATTCGTTGAGCAAGCCAAAGAACGGTGGAACAAGCCCGAGAACGGTGGAGCAAGAAAGAGAACGGTGGAGCAAGCCAGAGAAAGGTGTAGCAAGCCGGAGAAAAGATGGAGCAAACCAGAAGAAGGTGGAGAAGGTAAGGGAATGGTGGAGCAAGCACGAGAATGGTGGAGCAAGCCAGAGAAAGGTGGACGATGTCAAAGAAAGGTGAAGCAAGCCAGAGAAAGGTGGAGCAAGCAAGAGAAAGGTGGACCAAGCCAGAGAAATGTGGTGCAAGCCAAACAACGGTGGAGCAAGAGAGAGAACAGTGGAGCAAGCCAGATAACGGTGGAGGAAGCCAAAGAACAGTGGAGCAGGCCAGAGAACGGTGGAGAAAGCAAGAGAATATTGGATCAAGCCAGAGAAAGGTGGAGCAGGCAAGAGAAAGGTGAAGGAAGCCAGAGAAAGGTGGAGCAAGCCAGAGAAAGGTGGAGCAAGCCAGAGAAAGGTGGAGCAAGTCAGAGAACGGAAGAGCAAGCCAGAGAATGGTGGATCAAGCCAGAGAACAGTGGAGCAAGCCAGAGAACAATGGAGCAAGCAAGAAAACAGTGGAGCAAGCCAGAAAAAGGTGGAGCAAGCCACAGAAAGGTGGAGCAAGCCAGAGAACGGTGGAACAACTCAGAGAACGGTGGAGCAAGGAAGAGAACGGTGGAGCAAGCTAGAGAAAGGTGGAGCAGGCCAGAGAAAGGTCAAGAAAGCCAGAGAAAGGTGGAGCAAGCCAGAGAAAGGTAAAGCAAGGCAGAGAAAGGTGAAGAAAGCCAGTGAACAGTGGAGCAAGCCAGAGAATTGTGGAGCAAGCCAAAGAACGATGGAGCAAGCCAGAGAGCGGTGGAGCAAGCCAGAGAATGGTGGAGCAAGCCAGAGAACGGTGGAGAAAGCAAGAGAATGGTGGAGCATGCCAGAAAACGGTTGAGCAAGCCCTATAACAGTGGAACAAGCCAGAGAATGGTGGAGCAAGCCAGAGAACGGTGGAGCAAGCCAGAGAAAGGTCGAGCAAGCCACAGAAAGGTGGAGCAAGCCAGTGAAAGGTGGAGCAAGCCAGATAACGGTGGAGGAAGCCAGAGAAAGGTGGAGCAAGCCAGAGATCGGTGGAGCAAGCCGGATTACACTTGAACAAGCAAGAGAAAGGTGGAGCAAGCCAAAGAATGGTGGAGCAAGCCAAAGAACGGTGAAGCAAGCCAGAGGACGGTGGAGCAAGCCAGAGAAGAATGGAGCAAGCCAGAGAACAGTGGAGCAAGCAAGAGAACAGTGGAGCAAGCCAGGGAAATTTGGACCAAGCCAGAGAACGATGGAGCAAGCCAGAGAAAACTGGAGCAAGCCACAGAACGGCGGAGCAAGCCACAGAAAGGTGGAGCTAGCCAGAAAACGGCGGAGCAAGCCAGAGAACGGTGGAGCAAGCCAGAGAACAGTGGAGCAAGCCAGGGAAATTTGGACCAAGCCAGAGAACGATGGAGCAAGCCAGAGAAAACTGGAGCAAGCCACAGAACGGCGGAGCAAGCCACAGAAAGGTGGAGCTAGCCAGAAAACGGCGGAGCAAGCCAGAGAACGTTGGAGCAAGTGAGAGAAAGTTGGAGCAAGCCAGAGAACGGTGGAGCAAGCCAGAGAACGGTGGAGCATGCCAGAGAAAGTTGGAGCAAGCCAGAGAATGGGGGAGCAAGCTAGAGAACGGTGGAGAAAGCCAGAGAACTGACGAGCAAGCCAGAGAAAGGTGGAGCAAGCCAAAGAACGGTGGAGCAAGCCACAGAAAGGTGGAGCAAGCAAGAGAATGGAGGAGCAAGCCAGAGAACAAAGGATCAAGCCAGAGAATGGTGGAGCAAGCCAGGGAACGGTGGAGCAAGCCAGAAAATGGTGGAGGTATCCAGAGAACGGTGTAGCAAGCTAGACAAAGGTGGAGCAAGCCAGAAAACGGTGGAGCAGGCGAAAACGGTGGAGCAAGCCAGAGAATGGTGCAGGAAGCCAGAGAACGGTGGAGTAAGCCAGAGAATGGTGGTGCAAGCTAGAGAACGGTAGAGCAAGCCAGAGAATGGTGGAGCAACTCAGAGAATGGTGGAGCAAGCCTGAGAATTGTAGAGTAAGCAAGAGAACATTGGAGCAAGCCAGAGAACGGTGGAGCAAGCCAGAGAACGGTGGAGCCAGTTAGAGAACGTTGGAGCAAGCCAGAGGACGGTGGAGCAAGCCACAAAATGGTGGAGCAAGCAAGAGAACAGTGGAGCAAGCTAGGGAAAGGTGAAGCAATCCAGACAAAGGTAGAGCAAGCCAGAGAACGGTGGAGCAAGTGAGAGAACGGTGGAGCAAGCAAGAGAACAGTGGAGCAAGCTAGGGAAAGGTGAAGCAATCCAGACAAAGGTAGAGCAAGCCAGAGAACGGTGGAGCAAGTGAGAGAACGGTGGAGCAAGCAAGAGAATGGTGGAGCAAGTCAGAGAAAGGTGGAGCCGGCCAGAGAAAGGTGAAGCAAGCCAAAGAAAGGTGGATCAAGCCAGAGAAAGGTGGAGCAATCCGGAGAACGGTGGAGCAAGCAAGAGAAGGGTGGAGCAAGCCAAAGAACGGTGGAGCAAGTCAGAGAATGGTGGAGCAAGCCAGAGAATGGTGGAACAAGCGAGAGAACAGTGGAGCAAGCAAGAGAACGGTGGAGCAAGCCAGAGAATGGTCGAGCAAGCGGGAGAACGGTAGAGCAAGCAAGAGAACGGTGGAGCAAGCCAGCGAACGGTGGATCAAGCCAGAGACAGGTGGAGCATGCCAGAGGAAGGTGGAGCAAGCCAGAGAATGGTGCAGCAAGCCAGAGAAAGGTGGAGCAATGCAGAGAACGGTGGAGCAAGCCAGATAATGGTGGAGCAAGCTAGAGACAGGTGGAGCAAGCCAGAGAACAGTGGAGCAAGCCACTGATCTTCCTCTGCATCAGCTTCATCCTTGTCATCTTTAGCATCGTCTCGCAGAGCACGTGGTTTTGCCCCTGCGCCCACTCAGTTGTCAATTGCTCCTCAGCCATCATCCGCCTCCATTATCTGCTCGGCACAAGGATCCGCCTGATCGCATTGTCTGTTCCACGACGACCTATGTCCACGCCAAAACGTCCGCAGCGCACGTGGTTTCGCCCCTGTGCCTACGTTTTAGTCAAACTGCTGCCGCCTCCATCATCAGCAATCATCAGCATGTGCTGCCAGCACAAGGATCTACACGAGATAGCTGCTCGCTTCTCAGCAGCCCGCACCCATGCCAACACTAGATTTCTTGTTGTGCGTTGGCCTGTGCCTTCCCCTTGCCGCATTACATTCCCTCAAACATCAGCTGTGCACGTGGTTTCGCCCCTGCGCCCACTCTGTCATCAGTCTCTTTTTCTCCTTCATCCGCTTTCATCATCCGCTTGGCACAAGGATCCGCCCAGTCACATCGCCTGTTTGCGATGACCCGTGCCCACGCCGAAACTTGTGCAGCGCACGCGGTGCGCCTTTGCATCCAGATTCAGCTATCCTGCTCCGCCTTGTCACCAACAATCATCAGCATCTGTCACCAGCGCAAGGATCGGCACGAGCCTACTGCCCGCTTCGCAACAGATTGCACCCACGCCAGCAGCAAATTTCTCACGGCGCGTCAGCAATTGCCTTCCCCTTGCCGCCCTCTATCCCTCTACTCCACAACGCACAATAAACAACAACCTCGCTTTCCGTGAGCACCAAGAGTCTCTTGTCGCCATGTTCGAAGGCAGCACCAGCAACTTGCCTTGAGAGCACCAGTTCTTGCTGAGGATGGTTCCAACGTCATTACGTGGTCAGACAATGTTCTCGCATAGGCCCAAACATGGTGGTTTGGACAATTCAATGGTGCATTTCCACTTTTGGACGATATGAGTCCGACTACCTCTGAAGACCATGAACCCCTGAATACCAGGCTGCTCTCATCAATCTAGCTCATCGTCTACGACCATTCCTCTGAACAGGCAACGACTCTCATCTATCCTTCATTCGCACTGGTACCCTTCTCTTGTACCGCATCCTTTAACAAGCATGGTGGCGGCAATACATTCGAACAACGTGTCAGTACATCACCTCTCTTCCAACTCTTGTTTGACGGACAATTGTCCTCCCTGCTGCAGAGGATGACTCTAACTCCCTGCTCGCAGCTTTCTGGGTATCCCAAGTGTGTGAAGCCTTATTTCCCTCCTTTCTCCTTGGCTTCGGTGTCACTGATACACTTCTGGGGAGACATGTATACCTAGGAAATGCTCCAACTCCCGTCGCACAACAAGAAGAATACAGGCAGGTAAACCAGGCAGTGCGAGCAAGACTGAGGGAAGTCATGCACCCCAGTGGACAGCCTCTCATCCAAGTCTACCCTAATGATCTCAGCACTATGTGGTCTCATCTGCTCCTGACTTGCGGAGTTCCCATGGCTACACATCAATAACAATTTTTCTGTCCCACATGGTATTTGGATTCTGGGAGGATGTCAGAATAAGAATCCAACCAGCCCACAACACCCGCGGAAAAGCAAACTCTCGAACATCGGTTCACCTTCGCAAGAACCAACTCGGTGATCAACAGTAGCCATTGTCGGCCTCCAACCGACCAGACGGACAACTAAACGAGTGATCCCCTAATAAGTGATACAAGTCGCAAGCGTGTCCGGCTAGCACACAAGAAGCCTTTGCTTTCATGTTTCATCTGTTCTGACCGTATACATCGAGGACAGTCATTCCCTTGGCTTTAAACCAAAGCATTCCTTCCCATCCTGTTCCCTTCTTTGGTTCCACGTATTTGCCACCATTTCCTCGCTCTGCTCGCCCCTCGCCCATCTTACCTTTGTCAACCACTCCCAACTTGCAGCTCTTTTCTCCGTCACTCTCGCTTCTTCGCTCGGCTCTTGCCAACCCATCACTTAGTTCGCTCTCGCTTTCTCTCCCCAAATCCTGTCTACCTCGCATCTTCTGTGTCTCGCCTCTCTGGAAGCTCTGCGACTAACTCCTCAGGACTGTTCATGCATCCGTCACTTTGCTGACGTACTCGTGCATGTTCCGTTGCTTTTGCCTGCTTCTGCTATTTCTGATGCTCTATCTATTTTTGCATGCTCCGTTCTTGAATTATTCTGCCACATCGTTCTCTGGCTTGTTCCACCTTTCTCTGGCCTGCTCCACCTTTCTGTGGCCTGATCCACCTTTCTCTGGCCTACTCCACCTTTCTCTGGCTTGCTCCACCTTTCTCTGGCATTCTCCGCCGTTCTCTGGCTTGCTCCACCGTTCTCTGCCTTGCTCCACCTTTCTTTGGCTTGCTCCACCTTGCCCTGGCAAGCTCCACCGCTCTCTGGCTTGCTCCACCGTCCTCTGCCTCACTCCACTGTTTTCTGGCTTGCTCTACCTTTCTCTGGCCTGCTCCAAAATTTCTCTACTTTACTCCACATTTCTCTGGATTGCTCCACCTTTCTCTGGCTTGCTCCACCTTTCTCTGGCTTGCTACACCTTTCACTGACTTGCTCCACCTTTCTCTGGATTTCTCCACCGTTCTCTGGCCTGATCCACCTTTCTCTGGCCTGCTCCACCTTTCTTTGGCTTGCTCCACCTTTCTCTGGCTTGCTCAACCTTTGTTTGGCTTGCTCCAGTTTTCTCTGGCTTGCTCCACCTTTCTCTGGCCTGATCCACCTTTCTCTGGCCTGCTCCACCTTTCTCTGGCTTGCTCCACCTTTCTCTGGATTTCTCCACCGTTCTCTGGCCTGATCCACCTTTCTCTGGCCTGCTCCACCTTTCTTTGGCTTGCTCCACCTTTCTCTGGCTTGCTCAACCTTTGTTTGGCTTGCTCCAGTTTTCTCTGGCTTGCTCCACCTTTCTCTGGCTTGCTCCACCGGTCTCTGGCTTGCTCCACCATTCTCTGGCTTGCTCCAACTTTCTGTGGCTTGTTCCACTTTCCTCTGGCTTGCTCCACCATTCTCTGGCTTGCTCCACTGTTTTCTGGCTTGCTCCACCGTTCACTGGCTTGCTCCACCTTTCTCTGGCTTGCTACACCTTTCCCTGGCTTACTCCAACTTTCTCTGGCTTGCTCCACCTTTCCCTGGCTTGCTCCACCTTTATCTGGCTTGCTCCACCGTTCTCTGGCTTGCTCCACCGTTTATCAGGCTTGCTCCACTTTTCTCTGACTTGCTCCACCGTTCTGTGGATTGCTCCATATTTTTCTGGCTTGCTTCTGCTTTCCCTGGCTTGCTCAACCTTTCTCAAGCTTGCTCCACCTTTCTCTGGCTTTCTCCAACTTTCCCTGGCTTTCTCCACCTTTCTCTTGCTTGCTCCACCTTTCCCTACTTGCTTCACCGTTCTCTAGCTTGCTCCACCTTTTTCTGGCTTGCTCGACCTTTCCCTGGCTTGCTTCACCTTTCCCTGGCTTGCTCCACCTTTCTCTGGCTTACATCACCTTTCTCTGGCTTGCTCCAACTTTCTCTGGCTTGCTTCACCTTTCTCTGGCTTGCTCCACCGTTCTCTGGCTTGCTCCACCTTTCTCTGGCTTGCTCCCCCTTTCTCTGGCTTCTTCCACCTTTCTTTGCTTATCTCCACCTTTCTCTGGCTTGCTCCACCGTTCTCTGGATTGCTCCACATTTCTCTGGCTTGCTCCACCTATCCCTGGCTTGCTCCGCCTTTCTCTGGCTTACTCCACCTTTTTCTGGCTTGCTCCGCCTTTCCCTGGCTTGGTCCACCTTTCTCTGGCTTGCTGCACCTTTCCATGACTTGCTCCACCTTTCTTCGGCGTGCTCCACCTTTGTCTGGCTTGCTCCACCTCTCCCTAGCTTGCTCCATCTTCTCTGGCTGGCTCCACCTTTCAGTGGCTTGCTTTACCTTTCTCTGGCGTTCTCCACCTGTCTCTCGCTTGCTCCACTTTTCTCTGGCTTACTCCACCTTTCTCTGGCTTGCTCCACCTTTCTCTGGCTTGCTCCACCTTT